>CAHIKZ030001160.1:282500-352500 GCA_903632075.3 Acanthosepion pharaonis
TAACAGCCAACTACAGTGATTTGCAGATAACCAGTTTCTTGAAAGTGGCCAGGTGAAAAGGGAATAACAGGTGATTCTACACCCCTACCCATTGAGATACCCATAGGGAAGCACACCAATTTTATGTTAACTCTGATGGTCCTTGGGGTGGTCAGATATGAGAATCATGTAATGTCGGTTGACTTTATCATATACTTTTTTGCTTTATGTTTTCTATTTATTATAGTTTTATTTAGATGCATTTGTTGAAATTTTGACCATATTTTCACAGATGAAATCAATATGTGGTTTAATTTTGAGAAAAATAATATATGTATTGGTGAATAAAGCAATAATTTGCACCAATATATATATATTTTAAAAATGCCAGTCTGATCAAGAGAGAACAGAATTCAATGAGTAGAAAATGCATTGAGAGTACCTTAACCTTGCAGTTCTCAACAGTGAATCTAAGACAGGGGTCAGATGTTATTTCACTAACCATCATGAAAAACAATAACAGTACATTATGACATACAAATTGATGTGAGAAGAACCAGAACCTACTTGGAGTTGGCTGATTCAAAAATCTCCAGACACCAATGGCGCTAATATGTATATGTGTATATGTATGTTTATATATGTATATGGCAGCAAACAAACCATAATATCAGGAAAATAATGTACACCACAAACTATTAAAAAAAAAATATATATATATATATATATATATATATATATATATATATATATGTATATGGTTGTGTGAGTATGAATGTATACAGATATATATGAATGCACATGTATATATATATATATATATATATATATATATATATATATATATATTATATATATATATATGTGTGTATACAGGTATACAAGGTAAGATAGGTAAATTGTTGCCATTTGATATTTTTAACTTTGAGCATGTTTCTTGCTTATTTTTGATTTTAGCAACTGCACAGTATAATAGGGTCAGTTGGGCACCATCTGTGAGAAAAAAACCACCATGACGCCATTCACACTGCCAGAAATTTCGAAATGACATGTTATACTGCTTAGCATTTGCACCAAAAGCTCCAATAAAGACATTTCAGAGTGTTTGAGTGTTAATCTGAGGACTCACTCTGATCATTCTGATAAGAATAGAACCCCCGAATTTGTTGGTTTGAGCCTCAGACTCAGCACAAAGGCCTTCATCAAGTGCCTTGAGGAGGCACTGCTGCCATAGGTCAAGAGAATGGCTGCTGGAAAACCTGATGTCTGAAAACAGGACTCTGCACCATGCCATACAAGCAGGAGAACCTAGTCATAGCTGCCAGATACTTTCTGGCCACTTAACTATGCAGACTCTCTTTGATTATTATATGTCAGGTTCAGTTGAGCAAGAGACTCCTTGTAAAACCAAAAATGAACTGAAGGCAAGAATTATGGCAACGTTCACCAAATTAAATAAGGAGACCATCCAGAAGTGTTGCAGGAGATTTTAAAGTCGTCTGGAGGGTATGGTTGAAGCCAATGGCAATTTTATTAAATAAATTTACTCTTTACCATTTCAAGATATCTCTGTGTAATTTTAGTAAATATATCTGTTAAAATAAAATGTCAGTGTTGTTTTCATTTTTGCATAATTTAGATGACAATTTATACATCACACCATGTATATATAAAAAAGCCTCTATGATATGTATTTTTTTTTATCCCAAGCAAGACAGTAAAGCTACTAAGACATGATGGATTACTGGGTGTGGAAGAATTAGGAAGCAGAAACATTACTAAAGAATGAGAACAATAGAAGAGTAATCAGGAAGACAGTAGTTAATGATTGACACTGCATTTAAATTTTTGAAGATTAAAGTTGGTAGAAAAAGATGGAGCTGGAAGAGAGCTCTACAAGCAAAAAATGTGAGGAAAAAAATGTTATCATAGAAATTATGGCTACAGCTAGCCAATTCAACTATAAACTGATGACACCTTGTTGCCATTCTTGTACTGTGCTTAACGTCATGAAGTCTAGATATTATAGTGAAGAGTTCATCTAAACAATTACCATGAAAGTATTTATAGAAAAGGCTCAGGAAGGCAATTTTATAGCAGTGGGGAAAGTTACTGAAGCTGAGGTGCCAGGTTAGGACCAATAATATTGCTGATTCTTTATTGGTTTTTATCAAGAATTTCTAAATATATAACAGGAACACCAGACAATAAGTAGTAGTAATATTCTAACCATGTATGAATGGTAGACATAGATATGTAAGATAGATTCTGGGGATAAAAATTACCTAGCATGACATGGTGAACCAATTTTCTTAACCACAAAACTATCAATGGATTCGATATAATCTTTCCACTTCATATCAGCTAAGAATTTTAATCCAAGAAGGTGCAACAAGTCACTCTCATGGAGGTTAGCATCAGACATACTGATGGAAAGCAGAAAGAGGTCTCTCAGATGATTAGTAGAGTGTAATTTTGTTATAGAGCATTAAATTAACAAGCCATTCTACATTAACAACAGACTGAAGGTTGAATTTGACATCAGCTGTCAATTTGACCTTAGTGAACTGATCAGACTTACTATCGAGACAGGACTTTTGTGTGTGTGTGTGTGTGTGTGTGTGAGAGAGAGAGAGAGAGAGTGTGTGTGTGTGTGTGTGTGTGTGTGCATGTATGTATGCACAAGTATATATCGATGGGTGTGTATATGCATACATGTATATACAAGTATGAAAAATAAAGACTTTTTATATATATATATATATATATATATATATATATATATATTATTTATTCGAAAATAATAACATAAATATGTTATAAAATCACTACAAAAATAGCCATTTTGTTTCAACACTTCTGGTGTCTCATCAAATGATGGTGTTGTATTTTTGTAGTGATATTATAACATTTATGTTATAATTTTCAAATAAATAATTATATTTGCACTCTTTTAAGGATAGTATTTGTTGGTTATTGAAATTTATTCCGTATATACCAATCTTATACTTGGACATATATATATATATATATATATATATATATATATATATATATATATAAAGAAATATAGTCTTAAGTTGTGCTATATTTATGGGATAAAGGGCTCAATATTAGAGATAGAGCGTGTGTAAATATAAAAATGAACATAGAAGTCAACACTTGAGGCGACAGTCTGATCATGCTAGATGCAATCGTCAGGCCTGATGATTGCATCTAGCATGAAACAGACTGTTGCCTCTATGTTGATTTCTATGTTCACTTTTTATATATATATATATATATATATATATATATATATATATATATAAATTTAGTTTATAAAAAACAGGTAATCTGTATGGGTAAACCTAAAGAGGATAAAATCCAGAGAGCACAATGTAAATCCAGAGCAAATAATTTAAATAAAAACAGAACACTTTAAGGTTCCATGTAATAAATTATTTCACCAAGGCCCTTTTAAAGGACTGCAGATCATCAGACTTTGTTTTTAGAATTAAGCTGTCTCTCAAGAGTGCTCAATTGAAAATATATTTTCAAGAGCTTAATTTAATATAAAGGCTTCTAATACATACATACATATATACATATATATTACTAAGTTTATAAAAAATAAAAGTCAGAGAAATGAATTAGCTATTTTTGCAGTAATTGTCATAAATTTTACTTAAATAATATTTAAATATAAAGTTTTTAAAAATTGTGACCTGGTAATATACATACTTATACTTGATATGGAAAAATAATTTTACTTACTGTAAGTAATTCTAATACATTTAAGTTGTATTTAAAATTGTAGTTAAATAAAACGAATTCTAACCTAAACATCTTTTAAAATTGTAATTAAATAAAACGTATTCTAACCTAAACACCTCTCTCAAAGCACTTAAAAGAATCCAATAAAACTCCTACAGTAAAATGAAATTAATATGAAAAGCTAGAAGATGTAAGCCATTGAATGACCCATGTCCTTTTTACTTACATGAGAAACTATATATTACTAGGTTTATAAAAAATAAAAGTTTACTAAATCAGAGAAATGATTTTTTGCTATTTTTGCCATCATTGTCATAAATTTTACTTAAATAATATTTAACTATAAATTCAAAAAAAAAAAAAAATTGTGACCTGGTAATATACATACTTATACTTGATGTGAAAATAATTTTATATACTGTAAGTAATTCTAATACATTTACTTGTTTTAAAAAGAAATATAGTATATTAAAAATTAAAAGTGAAAATATTTTTAAAATCATAGTTAAATAAAACGTATTCTAACCTAAACACCCCAAAAATCTTTAAGTATACAAATAGAAAAAAATGCCGTAAGAATTTTTGCCGTTAACAATAAATTTTTTTAAAAAATCCAGATGACATGCATTTAACAGATGTCAGAATTCATTGAAAAATACATCCCTACCCCTACCAAAAATGTAACTAATAACTGATACACCAAAATACAGTGATAATGAACAGGCAACCACGCCTTGTCTGGATGAATGGATTTCTCTGTATCCTTGGAAACGTGAATTATGAATTTTTGCAGTGCCTTTAAAACTCAGTAATTTTAAAAATAAGTTACTCCAAAATTCACTTGAGAATGAAATGGAACTAATGTCTTTAATTTAATTACAAAATTAAATTCGAAGCTTTTAGCTTCCATTTTTGAAACATGGTTAGAACTGTGTAGCGAAAAAAATTAAATCAATTAATTTATAATATATGTGTGTGTGTGTGTGTGTAGGTATGTATATGTATACATTAATTTAAAAAATAAAAATAAATAATAATAAAAAGTCCCTGAATTAAAATTCTATAATGGCAAACAGCTCTAATACAGATATAGATAAAACAAACAAGTACAAAGGCAGACTCTCTATATGTCTCAAGTCAGGAAGTGATAAGCAAGGGTAATTAATTTGATTTACAATACCCACAGAGATCCCAAGACAGTTTTCTAACATTAACACTTTCCTAACACATAGTTTTGACTTTCTTCTAGTCAAACTGATGATGCCAAAGAGAGCGTAAGCTTTTTCTGGCAAAAGGTGTGTTTGATAAAAAAAAAGATTCCAATTTGTCCCACCATCTGAACATCAGTATTGTATTTTTAGAGCCTTTATATTCATTATCAGACAGTTTTGACATTTGGTTATCATTATGGGTTTTTAGAATCAAAGAAAAGAATACTGAACTGTTATGTAATATTAGTCCTCTAGTGAATGCTGGACAATCTCCTCACAGATGAAGGGTACCGTGAATATGATGGACTGAACATAAGAGCAATGACAAAATTTTAGAGAAAAGGAAAACAAAAATCACACATACTTAACACCAGAAAGAGGCAGTTAGAATAACTATGGCACATAATAAGGAAAGAGTGCTTGGAAAATTTGATACTCACAGGACAGATTGAAGGTAAGAGGGACACATGAAAAAAAATGCATAATCTACATAGCAAGCTTGATGGTAGAATAAAGTTTAGATGAAATAACATAAAAACAAAATTTATTAAGAGCTACAAAGGACAGGAAATTGTGGAGAGTCATGATTGCCAAGATCCTGAAAGGGTACGGCACAAAGGGGAAGACAATAAGCTAACTTTAAGAATACAAACAATCTGGGTAAGATGCAGCAGAATGATAATATCGTAAGGTCAACATTTATTTATGAATTAAAAAACAAATTATATTTTAAGGGAGATAACTATGAAAAACTAATTATTGCTTCTTTTTTTTTTTTCATGCCATGGCCATTCAGGACAAAGGTGAACATAGTTCACCAGAGATTCCTTTTCTTTATTATCTGAGCAAAGCCAAAACCTCTACATGGTTTGGCATTCAGAATTTTCCTTCTCTTTAGTTGTCAATCAAAGCTAGAGAGTCCAGTCTATGCTTCTATTTAATTGGTAATGGGGGGAAGAGATGGGTCTGTACCAAGGGCATTTGTGTGAAAGTAAACACAACAGACTAGTTTGGAATTTGAACTTGGCTTGCCAATTTTACTTTCAGAGCTGATATTCATTACATGATCCACACATCCATCAGTATAATTCTTTTTTATTTAATTACTTATTTGCATATAAGCAAAAAGTTTAGGTGCAAAAAAAAGCACATAATATACAAAAGTTCATGCAATTTGTGAGTGAGCAATGTCAGTGATAATCTTTATTGCATCATGATTTTCTCTTGAAGATAGACCAAATAGGCCATGTAGTTGTTTATAAAATTGTTAGATTTAAAATGCAGAAAAATGAACTGAGTTTGACACAAAATGGATATGAGAGACATAATTGGCTTAAGGCTGTGGAAAGGCAGATTAATATTTTTATGAAGTTTGTATTATAGATTTTTTTCAGATAGAAATCATAGACAAAGAACATCATTGGAAAATTTGCAAACTTAAGGAATTAGCACATATGCTAGGCCAAAAAAATCTCCTGGGTCGACCAAGCATAGAAATGAATACGATATGGAAACCAGTAATAAGAATTGCCAGAAAAAAGCAATAATAACAACAAAAATTGCAATATGAGCTCTGGTGAAAAACATTAAAGATAACAACAAAAATTGCAATATGAGCTCTGGTAAAAACATTAAAGATAACAACAAAAATTGCAATATGAGCACTGTTAAAAAATGGTTGATGAAGACATTAAGTTTATAAGTCCCAGAAATTCATACACAGATGCCCTTAAGGACACATGGCACAGTGGATGAAGGCAGTGACAGGACCTAAAGAGTTGTGAGTTCAATACCTGGGTTAAGGTAGTGGAGAACTTGGAGAAGGAAATTAACAGGAGATAACTGATATCCTCCATTAGACATAGCACATGGAACATCTACCCCAGCGAGCAAAATAAAGGGTTCATTTTGACCTTCCAGTTGGCTGAAACGTTGTGATAAATGTGGCATCAAAGATGAGCTCAATAGTCTGAATAATGTAAATAGTGTACATAATACCTCATCTCAGAAATATAGACAGATACTAGATTTTTCAAGTAATCATCTGATGAACTTTCTTCTTTGGTACCTAGATGTTATGAATTTAAATGAACTGCTGGAATGGGGGGCAAGGTCTTATCATCTTACAATTTAAATGGCTAGTTGTAACCATAAGTTTTATGCCAACATTCTCTAGTACTTCTCACTTGTAGAACTTTCTTCCAGCTTCTTGCTGTCTTTCCAATCAAATTTCAAAAATTTAAATGCAATGTCAATCGTCATCTTCTGTCTCCTTGAACCTTGTCTCCTTATTGCCCTCTCCTAAATAATGTTTTTTCTCAGATTCTTTCATGCTCAGTAACCCCTTGCATCTTAGTGGCTTTACCACCTTACTTAGGGTGAAATGATTAAATGAAAGAAAGGTTTTTATTTACAACTTTCATGGTAATTGTTCTGATGAATTTTCCTCTATGTCATTTAGACTTTATGAATTTAAGTGCAGTACTATGTTGTCCGCAAGGTCTCATCATTTTACAGTTGAAATGATTAAATGTAACTGCTAGTTCTATGATAACAGTTTCTTCTCTCACACTTCTTGTTTGCAGAATTCTCTTCTGGCCTATTGCTTCCCAGTCAACTTTGATCATCAGAACTTTAACTGCAATGTCAATCGTTATTTTCTCTCTTCTTAATTTCTGTTCTTTTATTATTCTCTCCCAAGAGAATGCTTCACTAAAATTTTTACCTGGTGGTTTCTAAGGTTAACTGTCATTTTCCCTCAATAACCCCATAAACTACGCCTCTTACGCTGTAACCTTCTACCTCAAGTGACTTGTGGGCCTTGTACAATTGTACAATTTCGGATTCTAAATAGAAGTGTCCTTTTAGTTTCCATTTTACCTTAAAACTTCCTTGTTGCTCACATGTTACATCAATGGTATTCTCAGCATCCTTTTGTAGAACTACATTTCTGTTGTTTCAAGTTTCTTTTTTCATCTGTTTGTCCTCTTATTATTCCTCCCAATCACTGCTCTGTTATCTATTTGTACAGGCTTGTTAGGTAGGTTTATCCGAATGTCTTGTAAGTGTTAAATTCTTCAAGCCTTCTTTCTTCCTTATGCATCTCAGAAATTTCAACTCTTTCTGATTCTAAATATAAGAGTCCTTTTTCTCCCCATTTTTCTTAAAACTTTCTCATTGCCTATACGTTCCACCCACAATATTCTCACCATCCTTTTGTAGAACATCTATATTGCTTTTAGTCTCTTCTTCATCTGTGAAGAAATTATCCATCATTATCTCCGATATAAAAGGAATGAATACAAACTGATAAATAGGTATTTGGAATGAGGTAGAATCCACTGAATAAATAAGTAATCAACACTCAGCTAAAACATTGTGTTTTCAGAAACTTGTGTCATGTCAAGACTCTTGGGAATAGGGTGCGGTTGTATATGTGAGACTGATTGCTGAGACAGACTCAAAGAAAACATGATGGAGAAGATGAAGGTGGAGCAAGGTAAAAAGGTGACATTGAAATGTGGGTGCTTATTCTCAAGAGTGGGTGGATGTGGTTGCTGGGAAGCTCAACTTTTGATCGGAACAGCCAAGCCAGAGAAAACAACTTAGAAGAGATGTGGTGTGCAAGTCAATGACATTGTAAGGTCACATTGTATGGTTTGATATAAATAGAGTTTGACTGAAGGATAGGTTCATATGACTTTGTGTACAAGAGTTTACAATTTTTATTTTTTAACATTACAAAGCATTCATTCCATAAATTGTCACAAGCTGCATCATTATAGACAAGCATGCAGGTGATGTAATAGATCTGAATAGTGAGCTCGATCCTCACTGGGTGCTCCATACTTCCAGAGTTAGGGCCACATCATGTTGAAATACTAGTTTCTGTATGATCACCATTAAGTTAAGCAAGTTGTACCAAAATGGGTGACTACTTGGGAATACCAGGTGCTGTAAGTTTGGATGTGCAGGTGGTGTAATGGATAATGGCTCAGAATTGTTATTCATAGAGCCAAGTTCTAATTCCCATTAGGTTTGTTATATTTACTTATGTGCAAATACCCTTGGGTGAGGTATGAATCCACCTCTTCTCTCCCCAGCTATAGGTTTATTAGTAAGATTTGCATCAATAAAACAATTATTATTTTTAAAAAAACTCTTACAATCTAAAAATATTGTCTGGCTTTAAATATCTTGAAAAGGGTTGATAAATCATAAAAAACAAATCAATTATTAGTAAATTGTTATTACAGACAAGACTTTAATCTCACAAAGAATAGAGTGTCAATTTCAATTGTCCTGCATTTTTGTTGTTGATACTTCCCTGCTGATAATATTAGGAAGTCTCCTTACAGGCATATCAACCATGACGAGATTTGAACCTGGGTCTCACGGTTAGAAAGCGAATGTTCACACACCCTAATATGTATATATATTTTTTAAATCTATCCAATTTCATTTACATTCTAAAAGAATCTAAATAAAATCAGTTAGATAAAAAGAAAAAAATTTAAATTAAAATTCCCAGCATCCCTCTTTCATGTGCATGTGTAGTTACATCAAAATAACAAATTTAGTCTGATGAAGTCCTAAAGGCTGAAACATGTCACAAGAAAACTTTTTCTACTTTGTCATACATTTTATCCAATATTGTTCTTGATATATATAAAAAATATATATTGTTGTCTTATATATATATATATATATATATATATATATATATATATATATATACAAACACACATATGCATATATATAAATATATATACACTTGCAGGTATTTTGGTATCTTTCTTCGAGTTAACCTACAGAAAGTGGTTGCAATAGTGTCAAAAAATGAAATTGGCACCTTCTTCATCTTGGCACTATCAATGATGCCTCTGCTCATGAAAGCAATTTAGACTGCAAGACAAAGTAACTATGTTAAAGGAAAAATTGATAGGCCTTGCCAGTGAAGATAGTGGCGGAGGTTATAATTTAAGGGAGTAGTCAGATCAAATTTCTGATGCCCACTGGTGTGAAAAACATTGCACCCAGCAAAGAAATGCAGTTTCAAGATGAAAACAGCCCTTGGTTGTGGAGAGAAAAGAGAGAAAGAAAAATGTCTTAATTGTTTCGTAAAGATGAGAAAAAGGGAGTAAATAACATGAAGCAGACTCAGTAAATTTCCCTCTTAATATTAATAAATGGAAAACTAAAAATATCTCGCTTTGAAAAGGTGAGAAGTGGCAAATGATATCATAAGCTTCAACAGGCTCATCCAACCAATACGTTAACAAGTTTCACCAATGAAAAAAAATGGGGGGGAAGATTATGCAACAGCTCATTTTTCTTCTTTCTTGTTCCTGACGAAGGCAAAACAAATATAAAACGTTTCTGAGTGTCTTCTCTCTCAAACTAAACTGTTTTCTTCTTCACACTATTTACATTGTATGGACTGTTATTCTCATCTTTATTGTCATATTCACAACGTTGTACGCTCTGGCCTTCTTCAGATGATTGAAATTTCAAACTGAACCCTTTATTTCATCATATTTTTTGTATATCTGGTCCATACCAATCCTTCAATATGTTTATATTTCTGAGATGAGGTATTGCAAATATTTACACTATTTACCTTGTTTGTACTGTTGTCCTTATCTTTGTTATCATATTCGCAATTTTTCAGCTATTGTATACTCTGGCTTTTGTTTGAAATTCCAATCACCTGAAGAAGACCAGAACATACAGCAGCTGAAACATTGTGAAGTTGTGACAACAGCCTGAACAATGTAAATAGTGTAAAGAGTTACCATACCTCATCTCAAAAATATAGACAGATATGTTCTACTTTGTCATGTAATTAATTATAGAAAATAATTACCATATGCTTATTGAGTTTGTCTAATATATTTCTCCTTCATCAAGTCATCTTACTTATTAGTTGTCGTTTCCAACTAATAAACTTGTTTGGAGAGTATGTTTAATTAGTCTTTATGGCATTGGGAAACATTTTGGTATTTTTTATTAAGGATGGCAAAAATTTAGTTTTTATTTATTTTCTCTTGTTGTGTTTTTATACTTATGTCCAAACAGAAGTCAACATGAAAAGAAAATGCCTCTGAGGCACTCTTTTAAAGTGTACATGGCAAAACACGGATGTTGTTATTTTGAAATGAGATGTAAACTCGATGTGAGTGACTGTAGGCTGAATGGTCCATATTAACATCTGAAGAACTGTGTGATGTATCCATCAAATAATGCTGATACTTGCCTAAACAAAATGCTTGCTTGCACTATCTTAGAAACTAGATGATTATGTAACCCATGGTATCTTCTTCTCTGTGCCGTGTCCCTTCAAGAAATGGGCGATCAGGTCTCTCCAAAACTTTGTAACCTTTGTAGCTCTTCGTAAAAGGAATCTTTTCACCTTCCTTCTTAGTCCCTATTCTGCCATCTATTTACATTAGATAGGTTACCTTCTGCTTTTCGTTGTCTCTCTTGCTTTCAATATGTCTTTTGAATTGTTTGTTTGTTTAACAGCATATCAACTCCTTATGGGTCATTTAATTCTAAAATTCTATTTTCTTGTGAGCTTTGGTAATTTTGTTTTCCAATAATGTATTGCTGGTAGTTTTTTGTTTTTTTTTTTAATATAAAAATATATAGCTGGTAATTTTTTCTAATGTATTTTTATATTGTCATATTTTGATACTATTTGCCCTGGGCCAAAGTGGACTTGGGAACAACAGCAATTAAGAAGTGGCTCCATATTTCTCAAAATTCCCTGATCAGAAGCCTTGATGCCACATGTAATTCATAGTTATACCCAGGACAAGAGTGTCAAATTCTCCAAGCCCTCTTTCTTTATTATGTAACCTTGAAATTTCAACTATCTCTTTCTGATTCTAAGTATAAACTTATTTTTTGTTTTCAGTTTCCTTAAAACTTCCTCATTACTCAAATGTTCCAGCCATGGAATCCTCAGCATCCTTCTGTAGAACCACATTTCTTTTGTTTCAAGTCTCTTCATCTGTGAGAAGATTGTCCAGCAATTACAGAGAAGACCAAATATTACATAATAGTTCAACAATTTTCCTTTTTCTTAATACTTTGCTAAACTTTTGAAAGATATCTGATGCTATTCTAATAAACCCTTGGATTTTGGGGTCACATTTTCTGTCCTTTTATAAAACACTTCCCAGATATTTCATTTTCTTTTTGCATAGGCTTGATTTTGGTATCTCCAGTTCGTAGTTTGCATTTTAGGATATTCCTCTTGCTGACACACAAACATTGTTTTCTTACAATTGATTTTTGGTCTTTTTTAATTACTTTCCTTTACTACCTATCAAGGAAAGATGTCAAAACTTCTATTCAGCCTAAAGAAAATTCTGGTGATATGATCAATCATTATTCTATCTTCCTTATTTTCATAATCTTCACTTCTTATATTAATATCATGCTTTATTCAATACCTCTCTACCATGGCTATTGAGTCTTGTATTGGGTAAACTTTAGTTTAAAAAAGATGGAAAAAAAATAAAAATTTTATTTTAAAGCCAACTGTTTTTGATATGAATAATTGTAGTGTGTTTTTTCTCATCACAGCCCACTGACTTTACATCTACTCTATTATTCCCTTGATTTACTTGAGTCATTTTCTACACTAACCAATTAAATATTTTTTGTCATCAAAGCATTGATTTTTTTGTTACTTTGATTCTCCAATGAAAAATAAAATTGATACATTTTTTTCTAATCAGATGAATAAAATTGTAAATTTTTCAGTTTATGTTGTAGCCTTGTTAGGGACAGAAATAAAGACACAAGAGAGGAATTGAGTTAAACAAATATATTAACAGAAACAGTAATACAAACATATACAACCGAGAGTGTTACAGCAAGAATGTTTAGTCCAACTGTCAGAGCTGACTGCTGGAAACTTCACCCTCCAAAAGGCAGTACCTGCTCCTATTTAAAGCTTGGAGAGTCCATGCATTTGTGAGTAAATTACCATAACAGTTTATAACTCAAATGATGAAATTGATATTTTGTCAGAGGACTGAAAAATATATCTTAATGAAAGTTCTCACTCTGATGACTTGTAACATACAAGAAATTAAAACCAACAAAGACCCATGAGAGAAACACAATATTCAAAATTGTTTATCACACATTGAAAAGCATGTAAGAGAAATTAAATAAACACATCTATCTGAACATTTGTATGGAAGCTTATCTTATAAGAAGGATTCTTAACGGCATAGACAAAGTTAGCTAGATTATTCACCTAATACACCATGTGTCCAAGCCTAGGTGCTCCACTTATCACCATGGCAATGAGAAAACTGACATCAAAGAAAACCAATTTAAATTATCACTGATAACAATAAGAAAAAACTTTTTCAATTTGACTTTTATTGTAATCTTCTTCATTTTATTACTTTCAACTCAACTCAACTCAACGTACTTTGAAATTTATCTGATTTTAGGGACTTTAAGCTTACCAATCAAATTAATACAAAAATATTCTTTCTTCATTAAACATGAAAGAGTAGAACATTGACAAATAAACTTTAATACATTTCTCTCTATTCAAACTCTTTAAACATCTAATGAGCATAATATGGGTTGATATTATTGTTATATATTGATATATATATATATATATATATATATATATATATATATATATTTCTGTTTTGCCATTCAACTATAAATATCCAAATGTCTCAATTCAACATAATCTATTTTTTTTAAAATTAGTGGATGTATGCCAAGTGCTCAAAAGCTAGGTAACTTTTCCACTGAATACTCAACTTAGTAAAAACTTGGTAACTGTCTGACCAAACTTGTAAATTTCTTTAGATTTAATAGTCCTGGGTATGACAATAAACTGTAGCCAGCAGCAAAGTTTCTGGTTAGGAGATAGAAGGTTTTGAGGAGCATGGAACCACTTCTTAGTTACTCTTGTTCCCAGGTAGCAATTGTTAAGGTTCCAGCTATGGACTAATAGTGAACCCCAAAACAAAAGCAAAAAACTATAAAAGTATAAAAATACATTTTTATAGTAAAAATACCAGAAATACATTTTTATAGTAAAGTGACCAACAATACATTTTATCTGTAGTTGAAACCATACAATTGCATTCAACGTATTTAGATTTCAGCATTAAATAACCCATAGAGGTGTTGATATGTCACTAAACAAAATTAACCAACCAATCTTAAATTTAAAGGATTTCATAACAATGTATGCACTTTAGATTTATAAGATATTTTATGAAATACAGGGTTAATTTACTACTTCTTTTATAATAAAATAGATTTCAATTTTATAACTATCAGGAGGATGCTGAAAAGTTTCCAGCCCAACGAAAAATGAATTCCTCAAAAATTCTGATGTTTCCTCATTTTGTTAGATTTTGGAAAGTATGTCAAGAATTTTTCAGCACCACCTCATATTTTATAATGCTAATTTTTATACAAGTTTCAATGTTTATAGATTACCAAAATTTTATAGACTGGTGTAGTGAGTCCAAATAAAAAACCAAACAAAAATAAAATAATTCAAATTAAAATAAAGCATTTACACTTTTCCTTTAAAACCCTTATCTCTTTCTTTTTATTTCTAAACTTCTCCTTCTTTGCTTCTCTCAACTAACAAGATGACAACCCTTAGATAAAAAGAGTAAAAAGAGGGTGAACCCAGCCAAAAAATACTGGAAGTTTGCAGGAAACACAGCTTATAATTTATGACTAAAAACTAACAAAAATCAGGGATGCGCTGTGCATAATTTCCATTATAAAAAAAATTAAAAAGAAAGAAATGACAGAAAATAAAATAATTTGGGCCAATCAAAAAAAATTAATGCTAAGAGACTTTTGATGTTAGCCAGAACCAAAGTTCCCATTAGAATCTCAGAGCCTGCTCAAAAGAATATAAGCTGTCACCTGATATGACAGAGGTTAACATGAGAGGTCAGAACAAAATATGTGACCATGGAAAAACCAGCCATGCATGATGCATCAAGAAGTAGTTAAGAGGTCATCTGCTAATCATATTTCTGCCCTGTTTAGGGCTGCAAAAAACACAGTATATTGACACTTGCCTATTTCTAAGATGGCTGCAACTACTATCAAGTGCTGACTTCCAAACTTTTGAATACCAGTAAAAAACGGACATTTCTCCAGACTGCGACCAATATCCACCTTGTAAATGAACATTTTTGTGACTTCAATATCAAAGGACTCACTCATCACTCTAAAGAAATAAATAAAAATTTATATTGTATTTGCATATACCCTCTTTCTCCTTCATTTTATGTCCTAGGTTTCTGATAAACATCACAAAGAAACATCTACAAGAAAACCACACCTTCCTACATAAAATATCTACAACACTACTTAAATTAATTGGTTTACTTGTAAAAAATAGGGAAGAATTGTTATTTTTTAGCAATTTTTGTAGATTAGTATTCATTAGATCTTGCTCTATCCACAACATTTATCATGAATGATTTTGAATTATCTGCATTTTGGGTAATACCTTGTCTTATATTAATTATACTAATCAAAAAGTAACAGGAAAATGATATTGTACAAGAGTATATCAAATAAGGGGATCTCAGATCTATATTTTGAATGTTTCTAAAATATCAGAACTTAGAATTATATGCATTGGGGGAGATATATTAAATACATTAGTTAACAAAATCTTTTGTCTACTACCAGACAAATGATACTGTACTGGTCTATATCATGTATACTGATATCAAATCTGTACTCTGAATTTTTCTAAAATCAGGAATTCTGAATAATAATGCATTTTGGGGGAGACCTTGCTTTATATTATAAAAAAATATATTAAAAAAATGAGGCTGTATTAGTCTAAATCAACTAAACTGATTCAGAATCTAATCCTAGAATTGTTCTAAATTTTTGAGATATGAATATAATAAATCTTAAAAGTAATATTAATTAATCAAAATAAATATTAATGCTAAATAGTACATTACTACTATATTAATATCTATTTCAGCTGGTGGCATGGGGGTCATTCATGTTAGTTACACAGAAATTTCTTGGGTCCCATCGAGCTGAAAACGATGCTGATTTAATAAACAACATGCTGACAGCAAATCAAAGATGGAGATGCTAGATGTCTATTAAAATGCACTTCTGAAATTCTCCTCTTGATATTCCCAAAGGATCTGCACACCATAAGTGATAAGCATGTTGAAAGCTTTCTTTGGAAAATATAAAAGATGGGATAAAGGAATCAAGGCCAGTACAGCCGAAACATGATGGGTGACTTCCTTCAATGAAAAAAACATTTCAACACACAAGTACAAGAGTAAGAGACTCAAACATTTCTCAAGATACAAATAAAATGATTTCACACCCAATCAAAGCAATAAAGTCACTAAGATGTTACTGAGCTTGAAAGAATATGAGAAAAAGAAAAACCCTATTAAAGAGAGAGGACAATAAAAAAAAATCAGGAATTAAGAATACAGAAGATAACAATTGACATTGTATTTAAATTTTGAGCATCTTGACTGGAAATCAAGAAGTCTGAAAAGAGTTGCACAAGCAAGAAGTGCAAGAAAAGAAACTGTTAGCATAGAACTTACAGTTATATCTAGCCATTTGTAAAATAACAAGGCCTATCTTCTGATCTAGTACTGCACTTAAATTTTTAAGTAGAATTTAAATATGCTGATTTTGTCATCGTTTTGGAAAGTGAGTAGTCCTATCTCTAATATAAATAGTGTCAAATCAATCTCTAATGTCTTAAAAAGTTACTTGCACTTTGTTTTTATTTACAAATGTCAGAGTTGAAACTGTGCTTATGTTATAGATAACTGCATGCTATTAATGCTTTCATTTTTCCTAATTCATTAACTGTTATGATTAACATATTCAAAATGATCTCCTTTGTGTTCCATACAATGCTAAACCTTATTATCAATACTTCTACTCTAGAGTAGATGGCCATTGTTAAATTTTAATAAATGGCAGAACAGCCCAACAAACAGAAAAGAAAAGAACAGGGCAAAAAATAATATAAAGCAAGCAAACAATATATGCAAGGCAAATTAACAGTAATAAGGCAAAGAAACAGTAATATGGCAAAAAGTTCACAAACTAAGAATTGGGGTTGACACACAAGAGCAAATTCAAATGAACAAACACAGCATTCTGAAATCAAGGCAAGACAGACTGGGACTGAGTCAGATGACACCAACAAGTGACCTATCTTATTGGCTAGAAAGAAATCCCAGCATGCATTTGTGTGCTTCTGCCTATAAATTGGGGAGGGGAAAGTATTTTGCACTCATTCCATACAGGTTTATAACCAATATCTACAAACAATTTGACACATTTCTACATTAATTTCCGAAAATCTATCAGAAAATAGTTTGTTTCAATTCAAGAACTGTTTTCAGTCTGAGCCTGTAAATAAGACCTTTCAGTAGACACCACAAGAAAAAGTCTGGTCAGGTGATTGTGATGCCCACTCAATAGCTCCACATTGTCCTATACATGTCAGCTCAAAACAAAAAATGTGTTAGTTTTGCCACACCCTGTAGATAGCAAAAGGTAGTGAAACAAAATGGCATATATGTAGTTGAAAAAATCTATTTACAATTATATAAAGATTGTCTTCGAATTTCACTTGAAAAATGCTATAAACTATTTTTTTGACCCAATAAACATAAAAAGCCACAATTTATTTTTTTATGTCTTTTTTTTTGAAGGAAGACAAGACAAACGAAACACTGGTTTATCAAGTTGAATTTATACTATTTTCTCTTATATATTTCAAAAGATCTAAATGATTTACAAAAGTTATCTCTCCATTTTGGTAGACTGAGTCATTAGTAGCATCAATTATATTAAAAAGGTATTTATATTGCCTTAACATACAGATAATTTATTGATTATTTTGTAAGCTACAAAATAAAAGATCAATTTAGTAGTTTTACAACAAAAATTGCTCAATAATACCACCATTTAGGACTTTTAAACATTTAAGAAAAAAAGAATACAAGGCAGTAAAGCCACTAACACATAAGGTCTTACAGTGTGCGAAAAAATTAGGAAAAGAAACATTAATAATAAGCAAAAAGAGTAATTAAGAGTAAAATAGATAGTGATTAACATTGCATTTAAATTTTTGCAGATTAAAGTTGGCTGGAAAGCATGGAGCTGGAATGGAGTTCCACAAGTATGAGAAAAGAAACTGTTAGCATAGAATTTATGGTTACATCTAGCCATCTCAGTTCCCTGGATACCTCTTAACTGTGATCTTGAACCAGACTTGTCTAAGCTCTAAATAAGAAATCAGTTGTTTCTCACTTTAAACTAGTGTAAATTTTTAATTATTGCAAATATGCATGCATATTCTTATTGGTGAAATATTCAACATGTGTTTAAATTGATGGTATATTTGGCATTATATAATAAAATGACAAGTCAACCTACAAGAAAAAAATGGTGCATTTGTGACCAATGTAAGAAGTTCATGTTGTTTGTTGATTGTTAGTGTTGGAGATACAATCTCCCAAATAGCATAAGAATTCATAAACAACAATATTTTTATATTAGGTTGATCTTTGAGGTGTTGAATTACTTCTAATTAGATTATACATTTTTAATTAATTATATTTTTAATTTTTTTTTAATAAATGATAAATCTAAGTTATTTTTTAGAATAATATTTTAGTGTTATCTATTACAATTTGTCTTATGTTAATTATTGATTTCATGAAATAAAATATTACCATGGCTTTCTGAAGTCTCCGATTTGATAATTAATTATCACTTGCTCTATTTATTACATTGAGCTCTCGGGAATTATCCACATGGATTACCAATTAACTTTTATATTATATATATATATATATATATATATATATATATATATATATATAGTAATATATTCCAGTCGAATCCATTACATTCACTTACATGCTAATACCCTTGGGTAAGGTATGAATCCTCTTACTCTCCCTCCAGCTATGGGTAAAATACCAGGACAGACTGGGTTCTATAGCCTTGGATGGCAACTGGTCTAGGAGAAGGACAACTCTGAATTCAAAACCTGCGGAGGATCGTTTAGGAACCTTGTGGCATTCAGTACACCAGGTCTCTGTATTCGTGCCTTCAAAAAGTGTGGATGGTCCTGCACGAGGCCTTCACCACTATAATCAAATCTCATGTGCCAGTGTTGGGCTGTCGGTTTCCTGGAAACTGATCTGCTTGACCCTCATACGTCGAATCTCGATGGGAGAGTCGATTATTATTATAGTAATATTAGCTGTTTCCTTATAAGAAAACATTTGGTATTCATTGACTGAGTAGCTGGTGTGATTTTTGGTTAAAATTTATAAAATCTTTCTCTTAAAAAGATTTTTCAGCAAAATAGCTTTCTCAAGTGCTGTAGTTGTCAGTAATTGTCAAATTATCAGTATGTGTTATCTATCGCAGTTGTTGCTGCTATTGATAGTTCTCAAGTGATGTGGTTTCTGTTATTTGGTACAGTTCTTTGTTTTTCATTCTGTAGCACCAGTGATAGTTGGACTTTTAAGTATATAAATGTAGTTATTTTAGGCTTTAACCAATGAGAAAGCAAAATTTCTTCTCATGCCATTCTTTCAACCAGAGTCTGTGCGTACTAACTCCAAACTGATTGTGGGCCCTCAGTATTGCACTGTGACCATCGCTATCTTATCAACATTTGCTTTTTTCTACTTACATTTATATACATTACAAATTAAACTAAGCACAACTGACTATTAAAGGACAAAATTTTTTCACAAACTTTGGCATCATTCTGGGGTCTTTTTTTTGGTCGAAATCCATGAATTTGTTTTGCTCATCCTAAGTCCTGAAAAAACATATGAAATTCAATATTTTTTATCCATAATGTTGAATGTGTTAAAATTATTCAACTTTTTAACAAGAAAAATCTCAATTTGATTGCCTCAAAACATTGTTGATTTATTTAAGCAAAATGATCTCTTATGACATGTCTCTAATTTGTATTTAGATACATTGTATTTATTTTCAGTTTTTCTAGTTGCATTGTTGACTGTATTTGATCGATTATTGTACATAATTAGGTTACAATAAATTTTGTATTTTATCTGAATACTACCTTATGAAAATTGAGATGTAGTAGAGTGGGGGGTGCTGTATCATTGAATGGGCACAAAACCCTTGTATTGACCTTGCTTTCAATTTTTGCCTTTTTCTTCATTTTTTGAAGGAATTTAAATTATATGAAGTTTATAAATTTAAACTTTTATGAATATAACCTTTATCACTTTCTTAGTTTAATTTTTCTTTAAATTTAACATATTCACATTTTAGCTTTTTGTTTGCGAACAAGTTGACCAAATTGAACATGGTAACAAATCTTCCTTTCTAACTCAATTGTAAATATTGTGAAGTGAATCTTTGTGTATGTATTTTGCAGCAGTGATGTCATTATTTATTTGTTGGTAGATATTTATTGTGGAAGGGTTTGCCTTCGCTTCATTGTTATTAACATTGCTGTAAGGAAAAGCACTCTGACCTCCTGCCATTGTTTTGTTTCTTATTTTTATAGTTTGACGTCTTTAAGTCCCAAGGCAAACTTCATTGCATCTTAGGGATGCAGCAAAAAGAATTTAGGGGGAAGAAAGGGAGAGAGCTGGGATGAGACAAGGTGATGGACGAGCCCTGGGCACTCAAGCCCTACTTCAATGTATCTATTCTTGAGTACTACCTATCTCTCTTCTTGACCCACTCTGTTCAACTCATACAAATCCTCCCCATAAGGTTGGTTGTGAGGATGCTTTTCTATTATTGATTGCCTGGTCTCTCTTTGAAGATATTTTTTAAAGGGTTTTTTTTTTTTCCTTAGGAACATTTTTTTTTGACATTACCTCATATTGTATGTGTGGTTAATTTATATCTTTTTATCACAATATAAGTCTTTGCAACATTTTTAAGATCTGACTTGCAGTTATGACTTATGATCACAACCAATGAATAATTATACCAATAATTTTTTTACTGAAAGCAAGAAATAAAAAGTGGGGAATTATACAGAAAAATCTTCCTTATTCAATGTTTAAAGATATTTTGAGCTCTCAAAGGCCAGGGGTAGTGAGACTAAAGAATGTAGCTCATCAGAACACATGCCATGGAAATAGTGATAAAGCAGCAAGAGTCTTGCTACATTTTGTCTGGGAAAGGGATTGTAGGGAAGAAAATAATTCATCATCCACAACTTTGTGTAGATGTATCTGTCTATATTTCTAAGATGAGGTATTATGCACACTATTTACATTATTCATTATCATATTTATCACAACGTTTCGGCCATTGTATGCTCCAGCCTTCTTCCGGTGGTTGGAATGTCGAACTGAACCCTTTATTTTGCTCATTAGGTTAGACTGTTCTAGTTCCACATGCCATGTCTAATGGATGTCAGTTATCAGTTATCCCCTGTTCATTCCCCTCTCCAAGTTCTCCACTGCCTTAACCAAGTATTGCACTCACACCTCTTTGGGTCCTGTCACTGGATCTAACCAATGCCTTTATCCATTCTGCCATGTGTCTTTTGTATAGATGATTTTGAACTCTATCAAGACAGGCAAGTGAGGATGGGGCAACCAGATATGGTAACAATGCTTCATTTCTGGTCTGCTGTGGCTTTGTAAAAATAGAGGAGGAGTCATATGAAACCAAATTGAATTCAAACTTGGCACTCCAATTTCTTGAGCCTTTTCTTTTTTTTTTTTAAATCAAATTTACCCCAAGCAAGGCAGTAAAGCCATTAAGGCACAATGGGTTACTTGGTATGGAAGAATTAGAAAAAAGAAACATTATGAAGGAGTGAGAACAATAGAAGAGTAATCAGGAAGACAGTAGATAACCATTGACATTGCCCTTTGTTATATTTCGTGCTAATAGGAATATATATTTGAAAAACAAAGTGGATAAAATAAGTAAAGGTTTATTGTAAAAACCAGTACAATAAGAATAAAGGTAACAGTTATGCACGAGGTCATCCCAAGTTAATCCAGGAGTGAGTGCTACTATTGGAAGGTCAGTAGTTCTCACGAAAGTCTGAATCGTACTCAACAGATACCAGGTAGTATATTTAGTTTAACGTGGGGTCTCTGAGCCCATAGGCTTGGCCCAAAATATTACCTTTTGAACCCATTATAAATGGGTTCAGGGGCAGTCTATCTCCCTGAATGAAACTCTGCCCTTCAGCGGAGCCTCGTCCAGGTTCCTCTCCACCTGAAGGCAGAGAGTTCGACTGTTTAGCTGGAACAGATCCCAGCTAGCCTCTGTAGTCCGTTGACTTACCAATACTTATAGGTAGTTACTACTTATTGTGTAGTCACTCATGGGGGTGACAGGTTATTCCATTACTTCACACTTAAATTTTGAAGATTAAAGTTGGCTGGGAAGTATGTAGTCAGAAGAGAATTCCACAAGTGAGAAGTGGAAGAAAAGAAACTGTTAGCATAGAACTTACAGTTACACCAAACCAATTCAACTATAAATTGAAACTTTGTTGCCAATCTAGTACTCTGCTTTAATCCATAAATTTGATGAACCTTGAAGTGAAGAGTTCATAGGAACAATTATCATGTAAGTATTTATAGAAAAGGCACAGGGAAGCAACTACAGTGGTAGAAAAGTGAGTAAAGTCAAGACTCCAGGTTAGGACCAATAATATTGCTGATTTTTCTTTGGATTTTATCAAGAATCTCTGAATATATAGCAACTTTCTTACAACCACGCATACATCTGTGTGTGTGTAAAGGATAATAAAAACAAATGTACAAAAGAGAAAGAACAGGAAAAAATTATTTTTCTAAATATCACAAATAGTGTAAACTGCTTTTAACTCTGAGTTTTGATTGGATGATCACATGACAGAAACCATCTCTTTCCTTTTATCGAATGCTGAATCTATCAATGGCTATTACAATAAAGATGATAATATTGTAAAATCATTTTCTCCCCAGAGTTTGTTTTCCTTTTGAAAATTGCTTCTGTGATGAGGGGAAAGCAGACATTTTTATTTCTCGGACAAGAGCTAACAAGTTTTGTCCACGCTATAAAAGAAAAAACTAGAAAGCTTAGAGTAGCAATTTTTTTTATTTTTACAATGATGTTCACTCTGTACAAGACCCGAGGGTCACTCAAGGTAGAGGGTTATAATGCAAGTGGCACAGATTATGTGGATATGTGTGGAAGATAACAGTTAAACCTAGACTTGAGTAGTTTAAGATTGTAGTGATTGGGGAAGTATTGTCTTATTTTTACAATGATGTTCACTCTGTACAAGACCCGAAGGCCACTCAAGGTAGAGGGTTACAGTGCAAGTGGCACAGATTATGTGGATATGTGTGGAAGATAACAGTTAAACCTAGACTTGAGTAGTTTAAGATTGTAGTGATCGGGGAAGCATTGTCTTGGGAGTCAGTTCCACAAGGCAGTGGTTCATGGAATTTACATCTCACCAAAGGAATATGAAAGGAATGAGGATGGTTCACTACAATATGTGTGACATGACAGGTCTTAGCTGTGAAGGTTAGGACTGGTGGAACCAAGGAGAGCAGTTCTTCGGAACACTAATTTTCAACCACCCCCAAATTGAAAGATAATACTACATTTTGTTGACATAGGAAAACAGATACTGCACTTTGATCAAAAACAAAATGCAGTGAATGGAACCATAAAATTGAACATTTTATTTTCCTCTGTCAAATATACAATATACTTCTTTTTTTTAAGCATTTCACTTAATTTGATATTTTGGTCTTTTTTTTAAGTTTTCATTTTTTTTGTACCATAACTAATAAAAAATTCTTCTTTGCTTTACTGTTCAGTTAGAATCACTCAAAGCAAAAATTGCCTTAGCTTTTTTTCATCAATTATCTTATTTTAATTTAAGATTTTGCAACACTCTTAATTGCAACACACCTGGATGTCATGAAAACCTGATTGAAAAGTACTGACTAAGAAGGATGAAGGTTCTTTACATAATGAAGAAAGAAGGCTGTGAAAATTTGACACTCACAGGACATACTGAAGGCAATAGGAAAACAATGAGTAACTTCTCAAATGAGTTTGTGCTAATGGATGGCAGAACAGGGAATGGAATAATAAAAGGAAAAAACATTGCTAAGAGTGCCAAAGAATAGGATTTGGGAGAGAGCCATGATTGTCTACATATTGAAGAGATGCAACACTAAGAAAAAGACAACAAAACTGGCTGATGTTTTTCAGCATAAATTCACATCTGAAAAGACTTTTCGATTTGGTTTATATCTTTGACCTCCCCATCCCAACAGAATCTCCTTCTTCTATGTGCTGTGTCCTTTTAGGACATGGGCGATCATGGTTCTCCACAATTTCCTATTCTTTGTAGCTCTTAGTAAAGTTTGTCTTTTTGCTATTTATCCTAATCCCTGTTCTGCCAACTATTTAAAAAAGTTGTCCCTTCAAGACGTTGGCAATCATGGCTCTCCACAATTTCCTGTCTTTTAGTAAGGTTTGACTTTTAGCTATTTCTTCTAATCCCTGTTCTGCCAACCATTTATAAAAACTTGTTCTTCTTTTATATGCCATGTCCCTTCAGGATGTTGGCAATCAAGGATCTCCACAATTTCCTGTCTTTTGTAGCTCTTAGTAAGATTTGTTTTTTCGATATTTCTTCTAATCCTTGTTCTGCCAACCATTTACACAACCTTGTTAAGTGGGTTATGCGCTGCGTTCCTCTGTTCCACTTCTGGACAACTTGTGCAAACACATGCACAATAAGAAATATGTCACGGTCTAAATAAGATTTCATAATATGAGTCGTCATTAAAGAATAAAAATAATTCTTTTAATCTTTTCTTCCTTATTGGAGAGATTTTGAAGAAGTGAAACTTTTATAAAGTGAGACAATAAAATCATACTTATTTGATTTATTTGGATTTTAATTGTTTTCATAATTCTTTCCTTTATATACCTCATCTATATATTGCAATTATATTTTCTTACTTTCTCCTTTCCTATTCTTTTGCTTTTCGACAGTTGTCAGAAGTGATTCATCATACTTCAAAACGAGCGGGTGTGTCAGTCCTTTACTTGGCCTTTTATAGACCAATTTTCATGATTCTATTGAACTGTATTTTGTGGGGTGGGCTGGTGTCTTGATTTTTTAAAAAACTTTGCCAATAAGACAGAAAGAAAAGGGTTTACTCAGTGGGTACAGGGTGGATTTTGGTGTTGCAGGGTGGATGGCTATGATAAAAAAGACAGTAGAGTAACCGTCAATCTACTTTAATAAATCAAGTACAAGAAAAAAGAAGCGTGTGTGTGGACTGAAGTTGGCTTCTCGACATGACAAATGGTTGCTACTTGCTCTAGACTTGCCTATTGCTAAGGGCAAAAAGGAAAAAAGAGGGAAAAAGAAATAAAACAATGAAAAATGGGAGGAAAAAAAGATTGAGGGCGAGATGGGTGTTGGGGAAGGGTTGCTTTCAGCTTGATAGAAATGGAAGAGACAGGAAAGTGTTTGATGGGAAGATGAGGTGAGGAAGGAAGTGACCAAGAAGTGGTGATGGTTGTAGGGCAGGAGATGGGCTCCCAGAGAATTCATCTTTTTTTCTCTCTCTCTTTATATCTTTATTTTTTTCCCTCTCTTTGTATTTTTCTGCATTTTCTTTATTATTATTTTTTTTAATCTTTATTCTTAGCTCAGAGCAGTAACTCTGTATTACCTCTGCTCCTGAAAGTCATTTTCTGGAAATGCGATGGACAGAGGCATTGGCAAGTAGAACATGCATACATCATATATAGAAATGATACTGAGATAGAATTTTGCAAGAGAATGAGGGGTAGGGAATATAGGGGTGAAATAAGATGGACAAAAAGTACAAATCTCTATCAGGTATATTCAGGCAGTAGTTTTTCATCTATGCAAGTTTGGCTAAAAACCAATAAAAGTTCTAGTAAGGAATTTTGGGCAAACATGGACTTTTTTGCCTGCAAAAAAAAAATGATTTATCAAAAGGACTGTTTTTTTCATGACACAACTTTTATTTTAACTACTCCCCGGCAATGTTTATTTGAAAAAGCAATGATCAAAATTGTAATAAAACTTAAACATATGATGAAATTGAATTCAAAATTTTGTTTTTGTTCTTGAGAATTGACAACAAAAATATTAAACACTATTTATTAGATTGCAAAAAAAAATGGTGTGTCAAAATGACAATTTTTCCCTTGACACTGCTATTATTTTAATTACCTTCATTCTTCACCAATGTTTATTATTTTAAAAAGTGATTATTGCAATTGTAATAAAACCTAAACATATGATGAAAGTGAATTTATACATTTATTTTTATTCTTGCGAAATCACAAAAATATTAAACACTATTTATTTATTAGATTGGTTATTTACAAGAATGATTCTATATTTACAACATTCTAAAAACAAATAACAATTAAAAATAATGCAATGCAATATTTATCATTTACCAATTTATAAAGAAATAAATATGAAAAAAATTTTTATTCATAAACATTTACTAAATTATTAGAATATGTGAACCAATTATAAATAAATCTTTATTATTTGCCATTTTATAAAGTTTGAATCTATTGGTAATTAACTGATATTTTGCCAGCCATTCCAATAAACAATCTAATAAATAAATAGTGTTTATTATTTTTGTTGTCAATTCTCAAGACTAAAAAAAGATGTATAAATTAATTTCATGTCTAGGTTTTATTACAATTCTCATCATCACTTTTTAAAATACACATGGACATATCTATATATCTACATATATACATGTATATATATATATATATATATATAGACACACACACATACACACACATATATACACACATACATATATATGCATATATACATATGATGACTCGTATTCAAGGATGCCTGTCTACTAGAGCAGTTAGCTAATCCATGTTGCAGACGCCTGCTAAGTTACATTTGTATTTGTTTAATACCCACTGAGTCCACCTGTGATTTATACTGCAAATATGCTGAGCAGACCTTAGTTACAGTTTCATAAACACGCAAAGACATACATATACATTCAAACATACATATATACGTAAATACACACATATATACATACAAACATATATATATAAACACACACATACACATACAAAAATACATATATACATAAACACACATATACTTACAAACATATATATATATATATATACTTAAATACATATATCTATACATACAAACATACAGATATACATAAACACACACACATACATACATACAAACATACAGATATACATAAACAAACACATATATGCATATAAAAACATAAACATAAACATACTTATATACATAACAGACACACAAACATACATATATTCATAAACACAGACACATATAAACATAAACATACACATACAAGCATACATATATACATATACAGACACACACACAAACAAACATATATACATAAACACATACACATATATATATATTCATATGTATATATCTTCAGGCAAGTTTGATTAAAAGGCACCAACAAGGTCTATCTGTTTAATTTTTATTATACTTTTCCAATTTTCTAGATAGGATGTTGAGAATTATGTTGAAAGTCATGGATAAACTCTCCAAAGTTCCTATTTTGTTATTTTTGACTTTCCAGTCATTATCCAGTTTATCTACAAGTTTCAATATAATACAACAAATCAACTACATTTTGGGCCAATTTAAAAAATTACCAGGGGTTTCCTCAAACTTTTGAACTTGTAGGGTGTATATAAATTTGTCACTTAGCTGATTGATGTTATATTCAGCACCTCTCCTTCAGAGTTTCATAGGCTAGTATTTGTGTAATTGTTTGGTCTACTTGTCAGGATGTATCAGCAAATTTTTTTATATTAAATTAAAAAATAATTTATGTGCTTTTTTGTCTGTGTTAGATTGATTTTTCTTCTTTGTTTTCATAAGTTCATGTGTGTGTGTGTGCCTGCACATGTGTACACCTGTACATGAGCATATGTCTACATTTGTAGGATGTTGTGATTATTTCTTTACATAATATTAATTTATTTTTTTCAAGGCTTACACCCATACCATATTAAAACATGACTTCTTGTACAATCACCAAAGTTAAGTAAAGTCAACCCTGGTTATTACCTAAATGAGGGAACAGCTTGGGAATACCTGACAGAGTAAACTTGGGTGCGTGAGTGGTGTAATAATAATCTTCTTTGAATTGGAAATCAGAGAACCAAGTTCACATCGCTGGTTAGGTTTGTTATGTGCAAATACCATTGGAAAATATAGGAATCCACCTCTTTTCACCCCAGCTATGGGTTAATTAGTAGAACTTGTATCAGTAGAAATCATTACTATCCCCACAAAATTCTTGCAATCTAGAAATGTTCTCTGCCTGCAAAAAGTTGATAAGCTGCAAAAACAAACAAATAAATGAATCTTTTTCTCAACTCAGTAGAGTTAGAAAGAATTCATGTTTCCCTTTTTATGAAAAGCAAAAATTTAAGACCAAATTAATTCAGTAAAACAAAATGTTATACAAAAGAAGAATACTTTATCCTGGGGGCAAATGAGACAAGGATATTTTGGAGATGAATGCAAATTTGAAAGTTGTCAAATCCATGAGAAAAATCTCTGGGCTTTTGAGTATGACATTATACATAAAATAAATAAATAAATAAATAAATAAATATATATATATATATATATATATATATATATATATAATATAAAAGGCACAAACACTAATATTCCATGGCTATAATTTATTACATTGAAATCATAATCATGATCCAATTCATCAGACCTATAAATTCTTATATATATATATATATATATATATATATAAATATAAAATCTTGGAAGATAAGGAAAAAGTCATCAGCCTACAACAACCAATCAAAATCTTGCAAACTTTGCTTGAGGAAAAAAAATAGCTATCATTACTTTCCCGACCAAAATAGATTATTAAATAAAAGATCCGAGCTCATCTCAAAATGCAGGCATGAAAATAAATTTTTACTATGTAACCTAAAAAATGAAAAAAACGGAAAAAAATAAAATAAAAACAAATAAATACACTAATAAAAAAATAGAAATAAAATAAATAAATACTATGTTGCTTAAAACCGAAAACCGAAAAGAGAAAATATACAAGTAAAATAAATTGACCTAAATTCATCCAAGTAAATATATAGACAAACCAATCCCAAATTAAAAACTGTTCCCACCAAAATAATAGTTAGAATGAACTACAACAACCAACCCCCAAAAAATGAACAAATAGCTTCAATTAAATTCTCAAACCAAAACAAAACTGTTAAATAAGTGATATAAACAAATTTTTACTACGTTAATAAATAAATAAATAAATAAAATAAGAAACAAAAATAAAAACGAGCAATATAATTTGACCCAAATAAATTAACAAACGACTTCCGGTAAAATAACCGCCATAATAGAATACCCACAATGCACCACTAACCCGTATATATATAAATAGCTGAGAAAAATAACAGCATATGTGGCCTGACGATTGCATATAGCATGAAACAGACTGACGCCTCTAAGTGTTGACTTCTATGTTCACTTTTATATTTACACACGCTCTATCTCCGATATTGAGCACTTTATTCCATAAATATAGCACACCTTAAGACTATATTTTTTATATATATATATATATATATATATATATATATATATATATTTTGTTAGCAGACATATAAATTATATATATATATATATATATATATGTATAATCATGATCCAATTCATCAGGCCTACAAATTCTTTATATATATATATATATGTATGTATGAAGAAATATAGTTTTAAGATGTGCTATATTTATGGGATAAAGTGCTTAATATCAGAGATACAGCATATAAATATAAATATAAAGTGAACATTGAAGTCAAGACTCAAGACTTTCAAGCTTTGTTCATGCTAGATGCAATCAGGCCGCTGATTGCATCTAGCATGAAACATCCTGTCACCTCTGAATGTTGACTTCAATGTTCACTTTTATATATATATACTAGCAGCATGGCCCGACGTTGCCCGTGCTTCCTTGCCTTTAAAAGAGTGCCCTTTACTATGCTGATGTTGCTACATGCCTTACTTCTTGCCTATCTCACACTGCAAATTTTTTCTAAGGTCTATACTAAACATTAAATCTGTTACAAAAAAAGAACTAAACAAAATGAACATAAAATGATCAGCTTTAAAAAAGGACTCGTAACTGGAAAAACCAAATGAAAAAAGAATGTTAACAACAAATACTTTTTCACACCCAACCCAGTTCTGTGGAATCATTGAATTTAAGCAAGCAAATGAGCCAATTGGAGTAAAGTGCCATGCAGATTTAAATTTTTCCCACTTGTGACGAATGCAGCTATCGATTTTTTTGCATGCTAGCATGCGAGTTAACATTCATGTCAGTCAGCTGTTGGCTCTCACACTGGCCAATAGAATCTTCCTGCCTATTCGTGGCAGCCAGCTATAAGCTCTCACTCTGGCCAGTAGAAAATGGCCACAAACTACATGAAAACTGCCATAGAAGCATGAAAAAATTGATTATTTCAACTATCGATGGGAGTTGGGAAATGCAAAGTTGGTCTTGGCCTTCCTGCTAACTTGGAGCATGTGCATGTAAATTTTGGTGCAAATCCCTTGAAAAATTGTAGCCGTGCATTTGTTACACACACACACACACACACACACACACACACACACACACACACATCCTGCCTTTTTTATATATATATATATATATATATATATATATATATATATATATATATATATAATCTAATAAATAGTGTTTAATTTTTTTGTTGTCAATTCTCAAAACTAAAATAAAGCCTAAATTTGCCCAATATGTTTAGGTATTATTACAATTCTAATCTTTGTTTTTAAAACAATAAACATTGCTAAGGAGTGAACGTAGTTAAAATAACAGTGATGTTGATGGAAAAGCCATCCTTTTGACACTTTGTTCCACAAAGTTTCCAAATTTGCTAAGTTATCATTATTTACCTTCAGATTAATGTTTTGTAGTTGTTGTTGTTATCCCTCCATTGGTATATTACATTGGGTTTGTGCCAATTTGATAACGTCTATCTGAATTTCTGGGATGAGGTGTTTACATTATTAACATATGATCTAATGTCATTATCTTTGTTGTTATTATCACAATGGTGAAAACATTTTGATAATAACAAGAACATTAGTCCGAATGTAAATAATGTAATGTACTTGCATGTTCAACTATGAAAATATTCTCATATACAGAAAAAAAATATTTTTGATTCCCATCATCACCAACAAATTTGATAACACACCTCACATGTTTTAAACACATATTAATACCTACATCTTGTCTCTATTGCAGATATACACTTCTAAATAATTTTAGTATACATAATTTGTATAACAATTACACATTTTGTGCATATATATATAGAGACAGTTCCAATCTTATGGTCAAAGAAACATGCACAGATGTGATGCTGCTGGACACCTACATAAAAAAAAAATTTCCATCTGAAATCAGGTTTGTGGTTCTATGTTTATCTATGGGCAGTGGCTACACTGTATTAGCCACAAAAACCATTTCAGGCAGCAGGCAGCAGCCAGCTTCTCTCAGTCATGTATATTGTGGTCATGCATTTTGGCTTTTTTTTTTTTTATGAATCCAGGAGATTAGGAACCAAACCTGCCTTAGGACAAAAGGGATAAATGGTTGAGTTTTTATGTTTCTTTGTTTGGTATTGTTGTTTCCAGCTAAATTAGTTTAGGTCTAAAATGACATTTACAATAAACAGTTAAAAATTAATGCATATCCTTCATGAAATTATATTACACACACACACACACACACACACAATTAGATGAAAACATAAATATTTCAATATATATATATATATATATATATATATATATATATACACACACACACACAAATAAATGAAAACATGTATTTCAATATATATATATATATATATATATACAGACAAATATATATGTGTATATATATACACACAAATAGATAATATATATATATATATATATATATATATATATATATATATATATATATGTTAGCTCTATCTCTGATATTGAGTGCTTTCTAATAGGTACTGCACATATAATATATAAATAATTATATATATATATATATATTTATTTATATTTATATACATACATTTTTCACATATATATATATATACAGTGTAACCCGGATATAAGAGAGTTGTCGGGATCGGAAGGGAAGTCTCTTATATCCGGGTTTCTCTTATATCCGGGTTTGGTGTATTTTATATACATTAACACAGGCTCTAATTTGGGACCTGAGAAAATCACTCTTATATCCGGGTTTCTCTTATATCCAGGTCTCTTATATCCGGGTTACACTATATATATATATATATATATATATTTTATTTTTTAATTGAAATAAAAACAGACCACTTTAAGGTTCCATGTAATAAATTAAAGTGGTCTGTTTTATTTAAATTATTTGCTCTGGATTTACATTGAGCTCTCTGGATTTTATCCTCCTTAGGTTTACCCATACAGATTACCTAGTTTTCATAAACTATATATATATATATATATATATATATATATATATATATATATATAAACAGTTATGCAAATGGGGGATATATATATATATATATATATATATATGTGTGTGTGTGTGTGTGTGTGTGTGTATTAAAAAGAAAAGAGAAGCTGTAAACATTTTTGGTTAGTATGTGGATTATTTTAAATATATATTATACTTTATTTTCCATATTATTTACTACACCGATTTCAGTTTGTGTGACCTTCATCAGTCAAAGAATGGTTATTTCCACATGTTATTTAAAGGAATTAATTTTTTCCTTATATTTTCCCATGTTTAACCATTGTCTTTTGTGTATAGTAGTAAGCCAATTTCTACTTGTATTATGGAGAAAATGTTATATATATATATATATATATATAGAGAGAGAGAGAGAGAGAGAGAGAGAGAGAGTGAGAGAGCGAGAGATGATAATAGCAATATTTGATAGAAATAAAACCTACTGATATATATAAAAAATGTCATATAATGTACAGCATGGCGAGCAGAATTTTTTCAGTAAGAATGCTCAACAGATAACTAAAGCAATAATTATTACTAATAAAAAAATATTCACAGTACTTTTGTATGATGGACTAAATGTTTCACAATTTTGCCCTTCATTTATTAACATTTTATTCATATATATATATATATATATAGAGAGAGAGAGAGAGAAAGAGTGAGAGAGAGAGAGAGAGAGAAAGAGAGAGAGAGAGAGATAGACAGATAGATAGGGTATGATAAAACACATACATACACACATATATACTTGCACATATATATATTTTTTCATCAGGTGCTATAAAAACAGTGCTCATTGATATATAACAGAGCTATTAAGTATATATCAGTGAATATACATAATATCCCATATCAATAGCATGAATTGCAATTTTATGCAGATACGCACTCTTCAGATTCAGGAAACTTACTGACTATTAAGTGTTATGTAATTTTAAAAAATTTTTCAACTTTCAAACTTAAGTATTTGACTGATATAAATTATAAATTATTAATTAAAATACTATAGACAACAATAATAAAATCAATCTTAACACACAATTTAAATCAACACCATGAGAATGCAAATTTCATAACTCTTAATGCACCTGAAGATTGCGTATTTGCATGAAACTCTGAGTTGTGCTATTGACGTGGGATTTTATATATATATATATATATATATATATATATATATATATATATATATAATGGACTCTCCTGTCATTGATCAATGCAGGCTGTTGATCCACTCCTACTGGGGACCCTTTTACGATGCATGAGGGTGGGGACACATCAGTTCCTAGGAACCGACAGCCAGACAACCTGCACATATTATTTGATTATAATGGTGACGGTATTGTGCAAAACCAACCACACTTTTTGAAGAGCCGAATACAGAGACCTGGTGCACCATGTGCAAAAATGTCCCTAAATGACCCTCCGCAGGTTTTGAATTCAGAGTTGTCTTTCTCCTGAGACCAGTTGCCATCCATGGCTATAGAACCCAGTCTGTCCTGCTATTTAACTATCGGTTGGGGGAGAAGAAGTGGATTCATACCTTCCCAAGAGTGTTAGCATATAAGTGAAGGAGGCACAGTGGACACATGGTGGAGAAATGGATAGTGGCTTGGATTGAGGAATTGGGGAACCAAACTGGAATTTCAGTCAAACCCATTACATATATATATATATATATATATATATATATATATACACACACACACACACACACACACACATATATATATATATATATATATAGCTATCAGAACAATGTTAAATAATAATAATAATTTCATTTACACTGTAGCCTGGTATGATTACCTGAATCATTACATAGGAGAGACTTTTAAAGAATTTAAATAAAAAGAATATATTTACACAAAAGAGATGTTTTATAAAATGATAAACTGTGCATTAGTGATTCATCATGTTTTTATTAAAAGAGAGAGTAATTTACTAAGGCAAAATATATAGAAAGTGCACTGATATCTGAATCATATCATTCATATATATATATATATATATAACTAAGATAATGTGAAGCCAAAAATCCTGTCAATCAATGAGTTATTAGTACAGATATAAAGTTTTTCACCTAGCTGATTTGTGTTATCTTCAGCATCCTGACTTTAGAATTGTGTAGAAGGACTCTCCAGCAATCACTCTGTACACTTGTCAGGAGATATCATCAATTGACTGTTTATATTTCTCATTTTTCTTTTATATATGCACTTTTCATTGGTGCATGGTTATTTTGTTTTCATTGTGTGTTGTGTGTGTGTGTGTGTGTGTGTGTGTGTGTGTGTGTGTGTGTTTGTGCATGCTCATGGTCCCTTTTGCATGTATGTGTGTATGTGTATAATGTTGTGGTTATTTCTCCTTTTCTTCATTTTTCTTGTCCCTTTATACTCTCTCCTTATTGGTTTTATACATTTTCTCTTTCTTTCAGTTGTAGCAATTTTGATATCCAGTTTTTCAGACATTTATGGTTCCTGTCAATTCTTAAGCATTCTAGTGTTTTCATGAGTTTAGAAAATTCTATTTCATTTCTTCTATTTCATTTCTTATAATTATTTTTTATTAATGCTTAAATGATGAGATAAATATTTATATATGTCTTCATATGGGTTGAAATGATCAATATCTCGGATAGAGAGCATGTAAATATAAAAGTGGACACTAAGGTCAATAGTAAGCAGTGACAGCCTGTTTCATGCTTAAATGCACTTTTTCAATTAAAGGGACACAACTCTCAATAGTCCATCATCTTCTATATAATAAATGCCAATGTCACTGTGCCACATTTTTTCAATTAAAGGGACACAACTCTCAACAGCTCATCTTCTATATAATAAATGCCAATGTTAGTGTATCACTGTGTCAGACTTTAAGAGGACACAACTCTCTAACTTTCAACAGTTCATGATACAGAAATTTTGGATTCCCAAGTTTTCATTATTGCAATTGTTTCTGTTGATTTTTTGACATGATTTTTTGTAACAAATCTTTTGTACAATAACAATTTTTATAACTTGGAAATAAATTTGGGAATAACTGAAATTAATTGTGAAATCCAGGAAAAATAACCTGTAAAATAAAAATAATTATTTGTATCGAAAGTAAGGACCTATACACATCGAAATGTCTTTAAATTAAGTGGCAGCAGAAGAATAATTGTTGAACTTTTAAGAAGTAAGCTTAAATATTAATGCAATACTTAAATGGAGTGATCAATTTTGAATTCTCCTGTAGTTTATTGTTGCCTATCCCATATGGCAGCAGTATGTCTTATAAAGAGAAATCTATGCCAAAAGAGGAGCAGATTGCAATCAAAAGAGCCAAGGCTGCAGCTAAGAAAAGAAAGTCCCATACAAATGAAAACCCAGATCAAACAGCTGGCAGGAGAGCTTTCAATGCTGATAATATGCAAAGTTTTAGGGACTCAAATTCCTGAACATGCCAAAGGCCCAATCAAGAGACCTCCCTTCACAGGAACTAGCTTAAATACAGTAGGATGGCTTTTAAGCTATTATATATATATATATATATCAGTTAGTTATGTGCCATGCATAATACATGCTTAGGCGATCATGTAACTTTCAATACATGACTGATGAGGTAGATTTGTTTCCCACAGCAGGTTGCAATTTCTTTCTGCGGTAGACCAGTTGCCATCCAAGTCTATAGAACTCAGTCTCTCCAGCTATTTATCCATTGTTGGAGGGAGAAAAAAAGGATTCATACGATTCGAAAGTTTATTAGTATGTAAATGAACATAATGAATTTGACTGGAATTTGAAGTCGGCTCTCTGATTTCTCAATCTGAGCTGCTATCCATTACTCCACCATGCCTCCTCACTATATATATATACAAGATTATTAAATTTTGATATAGTGTACCAACTGACATCAGAAAATAATTTTATTTTCAACAAATTCATCTTTAGCAAAATAAAACATGATTCATGTTAAGCACATGAACACTTGAATTTTGTTTTTAGTATGTGTTGTGGAGTAAATAAGACACCCTCGGTAACACAAATGAACTCATAAAGATGCTTCAAATAAAGAACTCAAAGTGAAGCAGGTGAAGTCAGTTAGAGTCAGTTGGGAAGGATTCTAATGACTTTGTGCCAAGTAGCCAAAGCAAGACATAATATTATAACCACTATGTCATTATAGAAATTAGGTCATGACTAATTTCAACTTAGTTTTTAAAATCTAATATCTATAATGCTAAAGTTGAGGCCATAGTAAATTTTATGTTTGATCAATACAAATATCTCATTATTTTTGTTTCAAAAAACATACAAGAGTCCCTAAGACTTTTTTATTAATTAAAAAAAGGAAGCATGCAGGGGTTGATTGATAAGTAAATTCTTCTATCACATGGCATCACTAGTGGAAAGAGAGACATATTTGAACATGTATTTGGTAGCATATGAAGTCCAGTTTAAATGTGTTTAGTTGGTTGGTTGATTTTGTTTAGAGGTATATCAACCTCTATAGGTTATTTAATGCTAAAATCTACAGATGTTTTCTACATAATTTTATACTTTCAGGATAAAGTTATGTTTTTATATATATATATGTTTGGGAGTTCACTATTTGTCCATAGCTGGGACCCTAACAGGTGCTACCACCCAGGGTCAGGGTGGACCTGGGAACAACAGCAATTAAGAGGTGGTTCTAAAATGTGTTTAGCATTAATTTAAGTAATAGCATTTATTAGTCATGAGCACTATACCTAAGTTGCATATAAAATTCAGAAAGTCATTTGCATGAACTTTCTGCTGAAGAGAATGACAATTATTTTGGTGATGTACTGTGAAATCTTGCATGCTTTCAAAGAATTCATCCACCCTGCCAAGAATAAGGTCTGGAAGGATGAATTTAAATTTATCTTTCCAGACATTATTCATGACAATGCAAAGTCAAATTGTAGTGAGTAAATTGTACAAATGGTAAAAAGCCTGAAACTTGTATTTGTCCATACAGCCTCAGTTTAGTAGCATCAGGCTTCAGGTTGTTCACAAAATTGAAAAAGACATAGAAAGTTCAACATTCTTCATCTGATGCCAAAGTTGAAACGGCTATCTACAATTGGGTCAAAAGTAAACAAGAATCTTTCTTCATCGATGAAATGAAAAATTAAAATGAACATTTGGGAAAATGTATTATACTAAATGTTAGCTATGTTGAAAGATAAACTTATAATTTTAAAGAAAATGAAATGTACTTCATTTTGATACCAGTTTCATTATTCTATCTAGTCTAAAACTTCTTTTATAAAATGAGAAACCTTATCAGTCAATCTTCATAGCACGAAATGGTGATTATGTATTGTTCTTGTTTTAATTATTTCACCCTAAGCAAGGAAATAAAGCCACCAAGATGCAAAGCATTACTGAGTGTGAAAGAATATGAAAAAAAGAAAAACATTATTAAAGAGAGAAAACAATAAAAGAACAGGAATTAAGATGACAAAAGATAATACTTGACATTACATTTCAATTTTTGAGGATCACAGTTGACTAGAAGACATTTCCACAAGTAAGAAGTGTGAGAAAAGAAACTATTAGCATAAAACTTATGGTTAAATCTAGCCATTTCAACTGTAAAATGATGTGACTTAGCTGCCAATCTAGTATTGTAGTTAAATTTCATGAATTCAAGGTACCAAATAAGGAAGTTCATCAGAACAATTACCATGAAAATATTTATAGAAAAGTTACAGGGAAGCTACATTACAGCAGAGGAAATGTGACTGAAGACAAGATGCCAGCTCAGGACCAACAACATTGCAGATGATTTTCTTTGGATTTTAATCTCTCAATACATAGCAGAAGCACCAGACCAGATATGACAGCAATATTCAATGAATTGATTAATAGTAGACTTATAAATGTAGAAAAATAAACTTGTAATATTGAAAAGAAATACACTTCATTTTGATGCCAATTTCAATATTCTATATGGTCTAAAACCTGTTTTATAGGATTAGGGACCTTATTTAGCAATCAACATTTGATATACCCGAACCAAAAAGAAGTATGGAATTTTGGTAATCTTTAACCATTGTGGCTTCAAAAAAAGGACAATTTTGCCAATGAAACCGCTATTTTAATTCCTTGCCAATATTTATTGTTTTAAAAAGTGGCGATTAGAATTGTATTAAAAAAACCTGAACATATAAAGAAAGTGAATTTATACATATTTTTTTATCTTGAGAATTAACAAAAAAATTATAAGCCACTATTTAAAGCAATAAATATTGTGGGAGGAGCAAAGGTAGTTAAAATAATAGAGGTATCAATGAAAAAAACAGTCATTTTGACATTCCATTTTTTGAGGGGGCGCACAAAGGTACCAAGATTGCCGCAATTTTTTCATACTATATGAAGTAACCTCTTAAGCAGTGACTTAACAAAAAGTATATTTACTATATGATACATGACAATAAAGGATGACATATCTTCTCCTATCTTAAAACAAATAAACAACAATAATGTTAACAAAACTCCCAAATGAACCATGTTATGTTTTAAGGCTGTATCAGTAGAAAATAGAATAATATTGAAATCTAATTAACTAGACATTGATGCTGTAGTTTACATCAGCGTCGCCAGCAACTCCTTCATTAAATATCAAGCTTTTGGACTAAGGACAAAAGTAATAATGTTAGCTCCATTTCTGTGCTTCCCCCACACCTCTAAACTATTCTCTGATATTAAAGTGAGGTAGTGCCAACCTGACCAAAGTTGTGCATGACAGTAGGCGGGAAGAATAAGAAGTAAGGGCAATGGAAGTAGCTTTAGTGTGTTCGGTAGTGAGGGACCAGGAAATCAAACTATTTTCGTACTTGGGTTTTAATTCAAGAGATTTTCACCATCTATTTTTTTTTAACTTTCTTGACTGTTTGTTCAACAGATTTTGTCTAATTTAGGAGCCTTGCTTGACTGTTTATAGTTTTGTGCTTTCTTTTTTAAATGTACTTTGCTTTTCCTTTTTTTCTTTTTCTTTTTCTTCTTTTCTTTATTTTTTTATATTTGAAGGGGATGCAGCTGTAAACTAAGTGCTGCTTTTAAAAAAGAGAGCAATGTCTCTCCATAAGCAATATAGGAAAAAACAGTGAAGTAATGGACATAGGGATCAACTCTATATGGTGACCATCAGTTCAATGCCTCAAAGCGATATATAAAAAATAGTAGTATGTCAGTGTGTGTGTATATATATGCTTCCAAAATTAAAGCAAATATATCAGAGTTTAGAATAGCCCATGATCAAATGTAATAAACATTCATTGTCTGTTATATTTAACAATATATATTTGAATATATATATATATACACACACACACACAGACATATATATATATATATATATATATATATATATTATTTTTATAGATACAAATATTTAAGTAAATGTTCTGTTTAAAATAAACAGTATTTAACTACATTTACCAGCCTGAATGTCCAAGAAATTTCATACAATATATGTGTCCTCCAATAGGAATCGAACCTTTATCCTACATGGAACCATCATATAGCCTAATGTGCTATACCATTTAACTACTTTGCTCGGACATTCAGGCTGGTAAAGTTAATATTGTTTATGATAAATAGACCATGTATATATATATATATATATTTGTATAATTAGGCAGCAATCCTTCCTTTATGCATGTTTCGTTAAAAACGACAGACAAGGTACTACAGTTGAGCTTTTTATTTAATTTTTCTTCTGTTCTGACAAGAGCTTTCTTTTCTGGACAAAGAGTGTGTAAGAACTGTCCGAATGTTCTGTTTTTCCGAGCGCTTTCGGCTATACTTTTAGCCATTATCAAGGATGGTTCAATGATGGATATTCATTATCAAGTAGAGTGTGTGTTCTATGTATGTTCAGTGTGTGGTAGTGATGTTTTAGTTTCCGAATACAGTTAGCACATTGTGGCCTTGTTCATAATTGATATTGTTAAGAGTTGGCTTTTTCTTTTTTATTATTAGAGCTTCCATTATTTTTAGTTTTTTTTTGCAAGTGGATGCAGTTAATATATTAGTGTTTTCTACTAGTATGTTCCTAATAGTGTCGGGTAAATCTGAGTGTGTGTTTAAATGTGTTCTGATGGAACTGTGATCAGATAGGTGTAATGTAAGACGTCTGGATAAACATGTGGTTGTGTAGCCGATGTAATTATTTATGAGTCCGGTTTGGTGAGGAACGCAGTTCCTTAAAGGGCATTTGAACTCATAGATAATGTTCGCTCTTTGTAATTTTGACTTCGTTGGTGTGTTGTTATTTTTGAGGATAAGGTTGGCCGTCTTAAATTTTTTTTTTTATAATAGATAATAAGTTTGATTTTTTTATCCGGGTCAATAGGAGTAGTATATTTCTTTATAATATGTCTTAGAGCAGATTCATCTTGCTTGTAATTAATATGCATTTGGTTTTTGTAATAAATTATTATTATTATTATTATTATTACCCAACAGTGAAGACAAATATTTAAATTTATCCAACCATAAATTAACAGATGACCAAAAAGAATTTCTAAATTTAGGTCCAAACTGCCACATCCAATCTAAGTTTGACCTTATCACCAAGACAACCGAAATTGAAATTTTATACCAATCACTATCCCAACTTTCCACGCGTGGTGACATAGCAGTACACCCTGACCTGAAAGACTTACTCAAAGCTGAGGGTTTGAAGAACCGATCCCCCGGCACTAACCATAGTAGTATTTTAACACCAAAACTAAAAAACGCTGCGAAAGATTTAAAAAACAACGCTGACATTGTCATCAGACGCGCTGATAAATCTAACACATATGTTATAGTCAACAAAGCTGATTACCAGCAAAAATTAAAAGATATCGTTGATGACCGATCTAAATTCACCAAATTGAAACGAAATCCCACTGAGAATTTAAAAAGGTCTGTTAACAAGCTAATAACAGCTCACAACGCGGAAGTCGATTCCCTGAAAATTCAAAAAATAGTTGGAGATTACCAACCGGGATACCTATATGGAAACATAAAAACACATAAACCAGGATACCCACACGACCAATTATTTCCCAGATACCAACACCTATCTACGAGCTATCAAAATTCCTTAACGATATCATCACTCCATACCTACCTACCAATTACAGCATCACCTCCACCCACGAATTCCTACAAATTTTAAAAACTACAAATGGAACAAATCAAGGTATAATAGCGTCACTGGACGTTGAAAACTTATTCACAAACGTCCCTGTTGATAAAACTATCGATATTATCCTCAACTCTATATACAATAATAATTCCATCCCTCCGCCATCCATCAAACCACCTATCCTAAAAAATTACTACACGCATGCACAACCAAAGTCCCCTTCTATGACCATAATGGCAATATTTATACCCAAACTAATGGTGTTAGTATGGGAAACCATTGGGTCCATGCTTCTCTAACTATTATATGTCCCACGTAGAAAATACCATATTTACACAGGTCCACAAACCGAAAATCTATGTTCGCTACGTAGATGATATATTCATTTTAGCTGATAACATTAAAGAAATAGAGACACTTAAGACCACATTTGAGAAAAACTCCGTCCTTAATTTTACATATGAACTTACAAAAAAAAACAAACTACCATTCTTAGATATCCTCGTTGAAACATAACAATAACACTTTCATTACATCATTATACAAAAACCCACTAGCAAAAACTCGTGCCACCTTAATTTCAAAAGCGAATGTCCACTTAGGTACAAAATAGCTGTAATAAAAAACTTTCTAAATAGAGCCCACCAGAACTCATCCTCTTGACTACTCTTTTCTCAAAGAACTTAACAACGTTAAACAAACACTAATTAACAACGGTTTCCCTAACTACCTTATAGACCAACAAATTAGAATATTCCTCCCCAAAGCAAGTAATAATGATAGCGAACACACAACTAAAAATCACATACACATTTATTACAAAAACCAAATGCATATTAATTACAAGCAAGATGAATCTGCTCTAAGACATATTATACAGAAATATACTACTCCTATTGACCCGGATAAAAAAATCAAACTTATTATCTATTATAAAAATTTAAGACGGCCAACCTTATCCTCAAAAATAACAACACACCAACGAAGTCAAAATTACAAAGAGCGAACATTATCTATGAGTTCAAATGCCTTTAAGGAACTGCGTTCCTCACCAAACCGGACTCATAAATAATTACATCGGCTACACAACCACATGTTTATCCAGACGTCTTACATTACACCTATCTGATCACAGTTCCATCAGAACACATTTAAACACACACTCAGATTTACCTGACACTATTAGGAACATACTAGTAGAAAACACTAATATATTAACTGCATCCACTTGCAAAAAAGACTAAAAATAATGGAAGCTCTAATAAAAAAGAAAAAAGCCAACTCTTAACAATATCAATTATGAACAAGGCCACAATGTGCTAACTGTATTCGGAAACTAAAACATCACTACCACACACTGAAACACATAGAACACACACTCTACTTGATAATGAATATCCATCATTGAACCATCCTTGATAATGGCTAAAAGTATAGCCGAAAGCGCTCGGAAAAACAGAACATTCGGACAGTTCTTACACACTCTTTGTCCAGAAAAGAAAGCTCTTGTCAGAACACAAGAAAAATTAAATAAAAAGCTCAACTGTAGTACCTTGTCTGTCGTTTTTAACGAAACATGCATATATATATATATATATATATATATATATATATATATGAATATAAAAGTGAACATTGAAGTCAACACTTAGAGGTGACAGACTGTTTCATGCTAAATGCAATCCTCAATGTGTTGTCAATGTTTATGTTAAGGTACGTTTTGTGAGCAGATATAAGCATTTGGGAAAGATTGTCAAAGATTTGTTGTTTACAAACAGTAATTTGGACTTTGCTAACCATCCTGAAGATTGCTAAACACCCAAATTAATGTTTTTAAACACACAATCTCCGACAATTTTTCTCGATCAATCATATCTGCTCACAAAACGCATCTAAACATAAACAATATAATGATAATATGCAATTAAATGGGCAAAGTCCAACAATTATTTAATATATTTTCTGTTTATACATTATTTTAATAGATACAATTTAAGTAAAGGCTCTGCCTCTTAATTAAAATTTAGCAGCTCCTATATCCATATCTTTTGCAACATGTGCAGTGTCTTTCGCCATCTGATCACTCACCATGGGAGAATTTTTGCCAATGGTTGATTGCACAAAATGATGATTCATTGTTTGTCTCTTCAGTCTTGTTTATGGATGGGGCAACATTTGGAAAAGATGGAATAACAAATTTACACAACCAACATTAGTGGGTGGATCAGAATCCCCATGATACAATACAGGTTAGACACCTGCATCAGTTGATGATTACTGTGTAGGCTGGAATTGTAGGTGAATGTCTGGTAGGTTCATATGTTCTCCCAGCATGTCTGACAGAAGCTGTCTACAGGGATTTTATTTCAAACATACTTCCAGATCTGCTAGATGATGTACTTCTGCAAATATGAAGAGATATGTGGTTTATGCATGATGAGGCTCTGGCACATTTTAGTCACATTGTTCGCAATGCAATGGCTGACATCTATCATGAAAGATGAATAGATAAGGGAAGACCAATTCCATAATATGCATGTTCCACTGACCACAATCCTTTGGATTTTTATCTGTGAGGCCATCTAAAACAATTGGTTTGTGCAGCAGACATTAATAATGCAGAGATGCTTCATCAATGTGTCATGCAAAATCATTCAACACCATCTGGGAGAATTTGAAAGGGTCCACTAATGACTTGACATGTGTATGCATGTGTAGAAGCAAGCAGAGGACATTTTGGACATTTATTATGAGCTGCTCTGTTGAGATACAACAACGGTCTTTTGGGCATATGTTTATATGGACATTTTATCTTTTTTTAGTGTCAGGAACCCACACCAAAATTTATAAAAGTGTTTTGGATTGTACATTTAAAGGCATCTACTGTCAACTTTAAATTTAATAACACAAGAATGAAGGATTTTCTGATGTATGTTTATATGGACATTTGTCCTTGTTTTGGTGTGAGGAACAAGCCCTCAATTTTTATAATGTTATATATATATATATATATTCACAAACACACACATATATACAGAGACATATATATTTATGTGTATGTGTGTGTGTGTATATATATATATATATATATATATAGAGAGAGAGAGAGAGATACACACACACACACACACATATATATATATATATATATATATATATATATATATATAAATAAATATAAATATAAAAGTGAACATTGAAGTCAGCACTTAGTGGCGACAGGCTGTTTTCATACTAGACACAATCATGGCCTGACGATTGCATCTAGTATGAAACAGTTTGTCGCCCCTAAGTGCTGACTTCAATGTTCACTTTTATATTTACACATGCTCTATCTCTGATATTGAGCACTTTATCCCATAAATATAGCACACCTTAAGACTGTATTGCTTCATATATATATATATATATATATATATATATATATAAAACAGACATCTGAGTGTGTCTGTCTGTGTGTGTGTGTCTGTATGTTATTTATGCATGTCCATAATATCTCAACTGATTTAGATGAAATGCTACACACATGTTGTAAATTTACCAAGATAAGGCAAGACCAACTTTTCAATCTCCAGGACCCCTGGGTTTGGTAGAAAAAAGATAAAACTGAAGGTGGGTACAACTTTTTGCAAAAACAAAGGCAAAGTTACACATGGACAAATTTTTTACTGAATGAACTGATGTTCTTCACACTGAATTCAAAACATAGCTGATGTTATGGGGTTTATGTAGAGTGCTTGATAGTTTTCCTGTGACATTGGCTTCATACAAAAAATTGCAAAAAACCTGAGAAAAAATCAAGTTTTTTGTACTACTTAAAATAAAATTTGAAAAACATCATCATTTTTTTATCCGATTTTCTTCAGACCTGTCGCCAAAAATTTACCATCATGCAAGAAATAAGTGCGGTTTTAGCCCCGTTTGTTTCCCACATATAATGAAAAACCATGAAAATCTGTTCAAAAACTGTTTTTTAGCCATAATTCCCTGGTTTTTCATCTGATGCTTTCCAAATCTGCCATGTAAATTACATGTGACATAGAAACTGTCTTATGTGAATGTTTGGTTTAGATTATTTCAGTTAAGCGGTTGCAATCTGTGTCAAACTAGGTCCAAAATCGGCTTTTGCCATTTAACCCATAGTTTCTTCATATGATTCCATCCTAAATTGACATTTGAATGACCTTTGATGCCAAGATTGTTTGAGAAGGATTATTGAAGCATATATATATATATATATATATATATATATATATATATATATATATATATATATATATATTTGCCAGGTGTAACAGCATAATTATCCATCCAGCAAAATGTTTAATATCTAAAAAATATTAAACCAATTGAGTTTCCTTTTTTCAGGTTTTCAGATAAGACGTTTAGTCACCTTGGCACCAATTGTTGTAAGAACCACTGAAAATCCTTTGAGTTATTCAGCTAAAAAGCAACCCGTTAAAATTGATCATGTTGAATAAATTGGAAAATGATACTGGAATGATATATATATATTTGAACTTTATTTCAATACTTCATGAGTTTCCAATCCTTAGCTATGATTAATTAATGATGAATAATGATGATAATATTGATATATGTATATATATATGCAAGTTTCATTGAAAATGACTGACAAGATGTAATGGTTGAGCTTTTTATACAATTTCTCATAATTTCTTTTTCTTTTCAGGATATAAATTATATAACAAATTGTCCAAATATTTTCTAAGCACTTTCACCTATACTTTTAACCATTATCAAGGATGAATTTTATTTTACTTCTAATATATGCATTGCTTTATGCATGTATATAGAGTTAGAGGAATGTTTTATTTTCAAAACAGTTAGCACGTTGTGACCATGTTCATAGTTGATATTATTGAGTTTTGGCTTTTTCTTTTTCATTAATAATGTGTTATGGTCCAGTTCCTTGTACCACGGTGATAGTCCAAGGTAGAACCAATAAAGAAGAACTCAAAGGTGGATATGGAATAACACAGATATATTACAAACAGGAATATATACAGAGAAGTAGAAGTGTTAGTACGAACAATCAGGTTTAGTAGTACTTGTACTTGTCTGAACACGACTCTGACTCGACAGACTTCTGATGAAATTCACTCCAGACTTCAGACTGAACTTCAGACTTCAGATGGAACTCAGACTTCAGACAGAACTCTCTGCTTCCTCTTGAGAGTATTTATTACGTATGGAATAGTCCATTATGTTATTATGGGTAAGGTCCCATAACATAATGCTTCCATTATTTTTAGCCTTTTCGTACTTGTGGATGATGATGATATATTTGTATTATCAATGAGTATGTTATGGAGAGAATCTGGTAGGTTTCCATGTGTATTTAAATGAGACCTAATTGAGCTATCGTCATTGAGATATAACATGAGTCTTCTTGTTAAACATGTTGCAGTATATCCAATATAATTATTTACAAATTTGGATTAATCAGGAACACAACTTCTTAAAGGACATGGAAATTCATAAATAATATTGGTTCTCTGTAATGTAGATCTTGCAAGTGAGTTATTATTTTTGACAAAGACATTAGCAGTTTTAAATTTTTTTGTAATAAATAATTAATTTAGTTTTCTTGATTTTGTCACCTGGAGTTGTGTATTTCTTTATGATGTTTCTATGTGAAGATTCATCTTGCTTATCTTGTCATTATGCATTTGATATTTATAGAAAATGTTAATGCTATTGTTTTTTCTCTGTGTTTCGTGTTGCTACTGGTTACCTTAGAAAGAAAAAAATCTAATATTATAATCTATAAGATGGTTAGGAAAACCATTATTAACAAGCATTTGTTTCATGTTGTTAAGTTCTTTAAAGAAAAGCAGATGAGAGGATGAATTCTCATGTGCTTGCATAAGGAAATTTTTAATAACACCTATTCTATATCTGATAGGACATTGACTAGTAAAATTAAAAAAGCAAGAGTTTTTACTTGGAGTTTTTTTAAAATAATGATGTGGTGAATATATTATTATTAGATTCCACAGGAACATCCGAAAATGGGAATCTATTTTGTTGGCTAGGTTCATGAGTAAAGTTGAGGTCACACACACACACACACACACACACACACACACACACACACACACACACACACACATATATATATAGATAGATTCTTGATTCTCTGTGTGTGTGTGTGTGTGTATATACGTATATATATATATATATAGACAAATATATGTATATATATATATATATATATATATATATATATATATATATATATATATATATATATTGACAAATATATGTATACATATATATATATATATATATATATATATATATATATATAGACAACATATATGGATATCGGCTTGGATTGAGGAATCGCAGAGTGAGTTCGAATCCAGGTTGAATCCATTACATTCACTTACGTGCTAATACTCTTGGGAAAGGTGTGAATCCTCTTCTTCTCCCTCCAGCTATGGGTAAAATATCAGGACAGACTGGGTTCTATAGCCTTGGATGGCAACTGGTCTAGGAGAAGGACAACTCTGAATTCAAAACCTGAGTGGGGTTGTTTGGGAACCTTGTGGCACGTAGTGCACCAAGTCTCTGTATTCGGCCCTTCAAAAAGTGTGGATGGTCCTGCACAAAACCTTTACCACTATAATCGAATCTCATGTGCTGGTGTCGGGCTGTCAGTTTCCTGAAAACTGATCTGCTTGACCCTCATACGTCAAATCCGACGGGAGAATCGATTTTTTTTTTTTTTTTTATAGATAGATAGATAGATAGATAGACTCATATATAGAGAGATAGACAGATATATATATATATATATATATATATATATATATATATATATATATATATATATATATATATACACACACACACATATATATACACACACACACATATAGGATATATATATACCTGTAATTCTCAAAATGTGTGTGTGCATGTATGTGTGTATTTGTGTAATCAGATGTTTATGCATTTCCACAGTTTTCATCTGATTTTGATGAAATTTTTTTTGGTTTATAGATAATTCTTCAGTGCCAGTTTTGAGTCCAAATTATTGGCGACAATGGCTCTCCACTACTTCCTGTCCATTATAAGTTTCAGCAATGTTTTACTATATGTTCTTGGATATATATCTTTCATAAAAACTTTAATAAAAATAAATAGTTTAAATTATTAAAATAATGTTATTTATTATTATACAGTTCCCTTTTCAGGGCCACCCCCACCCATTCAAATTGTTAACCCCCCATTTGGAGATGTGCCTCAGTTGCACCCAAATGTTGTTACTAATACTGATTTTGGTGGGCTGAATTCAAACTTAAACTCCTCCAATTGAATGGCAAAATTCTGAGTAATAAAGGACCCGGTCAAAGATGGGTTATACTGCTAGTATATATATATATATATATATATATATATATATATATATATATAGATAGATAGATAAATAGATAGAGAGAGAGAGAAGCGAGAGATAAATATATATATATATATAGATAGATAGATAGATAGATAGATAGATGCATATATATATATATAGACAAATACATGCATATGTATCTGTGTGTGTGTATATATATATATATATATATATATATATAGGAGAGAAATATTTGTCTATATATATATATAAATATATATATATAGACACATATATACAGACATGTGTGTGTGTGTGTATATATATATAGATATATATGTCTGTGTATATATATATAGATATATATGTGTATATATATATATAGACACACGCATACATGCATGCACACATGCATACACACACACACACACACACACATACATACATATATATATATGTGTGTGTGTGTGTGTGTGTGTGTGTGTGTGTGTGTGTGTGTGTACACATACACATAGAAATCTTATTAAAGTAAAATAAGCACCCTCCATCAGAATTCAAACCTGCTTATCACTGGGCATTCTTGGCAATATTTATTTACAAGCTTGCAAAAATTTGGAAACCAAATATAATGTGACATTTATTATTTCCCATTTTAGAAAGAAATAAATTTGTGAAGAAATGTTTTTTAAAAAATTACAAAATTATTAAATTATATAAAGCAATGACAATGCAATATTTATTATTTACCATTTTTATAAATAAATATGAAAACAAGTTTTTTTATTCATAATTTCATAAAAACAGCAATCTAGAAGAAAATTTTAATAAACATGCAATATTATCTATTTCACTTTTTAATAAATTAAACCTTGCTAATGGAGTCAAAAATATATACAGTAATAGCAGTGTCAAGGGAATAACTGTCGTTTTGTCATACCATATTTTTGTGGGCACAATGGTTAAACATTGTCCAATATTGTTATGTATGTGTGTCTTTGAAACTGCTTTCTATGTTAGTCTGTTTATGTTTTTCACAGAACTATATACTCCATTACCTTGTACAGGATTTTTGTTTTACCCACTGATGTATAATGTCTAATCCCAGAAGTTGCCTCAGTTTTACTCTCCATTCTACTAAATGAAGAGGAGTCAGATCTATTACCTGCTGCCTGTAATTTGCCAAAAGGCAAGGCCAAGGGAACTAAATACTTTTTGTTCTTTTTTCTCCATGTATATACGTGGGGTCCTCATATTAAAAAGGTCATAGGTATATAAATACCTTCTACCTGTCTATCTCCCTTACCTTTTGTTATTTTTATCTATATTTTATTTTCTTATAATCACCCAGTTCCTACACCCTCCACAGAGATGCTCTATTAATAAAGGGAGTTAATAGACAGATAATACATAATGAGCGTGTGCGAATAGAGGGCAGAAACAGCCTTAGCAAAGAGAGAAAAACTGCTAAGGCCACAAGGGTGAAAAAGCTGTGGAGAGCCATGATAGAAGAATATTTTAATGAAATGCTTATTCATCTATCTATTCATCTTTGTGTGTGCATGTGTGCATGTATGTGTGTGTGTGTGCGCGCACATGCATTCATTCTCTGCATTCTTCTTTCTCTCTCATGACAATCTTATGGACATATGTTAAAACAACAGTTCTTGTCCAATCATCAAAGTTAAGCAATACCATGCCTGGTTGGTATCTAGATGGGTGACCAGGTGCTGTAAGATTGGATGTGTTTGTGATGTAATGGATAATGGCTTGGAGGTGGAAATTGGAGAGCCGAGTTCCAGTTTCAGTCAGGTTCATTATATTCACCTCTTTACCCCCAGCTATGGGTTAATTAGTAAAACTTATACTGCTAAAATCAATATTATCTAAAAAATAAAAGAACAATCTAAAAATATTTTGTAGCTTTAAGTAACTTGCAAAAGGTCAATAGGTCACAGAATATAAATCAATCAATAGATAAAACTCTTGGATATGCAGGTGGTGTCATGAATAATGGCTCAGAATTGCTAATCTAAGAACTGTCCCAATTTCATTTGGGTTTATTATATTCACTTAGGTGAAAATACCCTTGAGAAAGCTATGAATCCACCTCTTCTCGCCCCAGCTATAGGTTAATTAGTATTATTTGTATCAATAAATCATTATTATCTCAAAAAAATTCTTACAATCTAAAAGTATTTTTTGGCTTTAAATAACTTGCAAAAGGTTGATAAGCCATAAAAACAAATCAGTCAATCTCTCCTTACGTACACACACACACACACACACACAAGCACAAACATCCACATTTGCCTATTCCATGCAATTGGTCAGAAACTGTTGTTCTTTATTTTCAATTTCCTTGCTGAGAGGCTGTCATATATTATGTGGTATAGGACTGTTCTCTACGAGGTGAAAGATATCATCCAAAACTATTTTGTTATGTTTTTATGGGCAGCAGTTCTTTTCAATACTCGAATGTGTGCTGGTTGCAAAAAGGGAAGGAAAAGGATTGCCAAAAAATGACAGAAATGATTTAAAGCAAATCAAGGGAACAAAAACACTCCAAGGTTGAAAAATGTTATCTTAGTGACACTTGCTTTTCTTTTTTCTTTTTTTTTCCTCTTTTTTATGTAAGAGAAAGACTACCACTACATCTTTGCCGATGAGCTTGGAAAGAAGCCCAGAAAAAAAAAAAAAGAAATGAAAAGTATTTTTTTCTTTCTTTTTTCTATTTTTGTTTGTGTGTGTGTATGTGTGTGTAAGGCACTGAAAAAGAATTATTCTGCTATATTTTTTATTTGATAGCTTTGTCCACAATTTTTTCTTTTTTATTTTTGGTAATTCTCATAGCTGGAAGAAATAATAAAGAAACTTGCTAAAGGTCCATAAAACTTTGCTTTTTTAACAGTTCAGCGAGTGAATAAACAGACTTGAATGAATAGATATACCTGAAAGAGAAAGAAAGAAGACTTTTCTGCAAAGGTTCAAATCAGCCAGTCAGCTAAGTGCCACATGTAATACACACTTGGGAAATCATGTCTCTTTTTAATACAAGACTAACTAAGCAGAAGATCTTCCCGCAGTAGGTTGCCATTTATTTCTGCAGTAGACTGGTTGCCAACCTAGACTATAGAACTCAATCTGTCCTGCTATTCAACCCATAGCTAAGGGGAGAAGAGATGGATTCATTCCTTTCCCAAAATATTTGCACATAAGTGAATGTAACAAACCCGACCTGAATTCGAACTTGGCTCTCTGGTTTCTCAAGCCATTATCCTATTACACCACACTGCACATTCTGTCAGCTACAATCTTAAAAAATTTAAATGGAACATCAACCATCGTCTTTGTCTCCTTGAATCATTTTCATTTTATTGTCCTTTCGCCTTAAAAATAATTTTTTCAATTTCTTTCTCTCTTAGTAAATCCTTGCATCATAGTGCCTTTATTACCTTGCTTGAGGTGAAATCATTCAGAAATAAATAATATCATGGTATTACATGGATTCATACCTTTCCCAAGAGTAATTGCATATAATTGAATATAACAAACCCAGTTAGAATTTCAAAGTGAAAATTAACTGTTAATAACAAAAGCCATCTAAATTGCATGAAGTCTTCTTAGTTTTGTATATAAATATATGTAAATTGAATATAAATGTATGTATATTATATATAAATATATGTAAATTGTATATAAATCTATGTATATTGTATATAAATATATGTAAATTGTATATAAATCTATTTATATTATATATAAATATATGCAAATTGTATATAAATCTATGTATATTATATATAAATATATGTAAATTGTATATAAATCTATGTATATTATATATAAATATATGCAAATTGTACATAAATCTATGTATATTATATATAAATATATGTAAATTGTATATAAATATATGTAAATTGTATATAAATGTATGTATATTATATATAAATATATGTAAATTCTATATAAATGTATGTATATTATATATAAATATATAAATTGTATATAAATCTATGTATATTATATATAAATATATGCAAATTGTACATAAATCTATGTATATTATATATAAATATATGCAAATTGTACATAAATCTATGTATATTATATATAAATATATGCAAATTGTACATAAATCTATGTATATTATATATAAATATATGTAAATTGTATATAAATATATGTAAATTGTATATAAATGTATGTATATTATATATAAATATATGTAAATTTATATAAATGTATGTATATTATATATAAATATATGTAAATTGTACATAAATCTATGTATATTATATATAAATATATGTAAATTGTATATAAATATATGTAAATTGTATATAAATGTATGTATATTATATATAAATATATGTAAATTCTATATAAATGTATGTATATTATATATAAATATATGCAAATTGTACATAAATCTATGTATATTATATATAAATATATGTAAATTGTATATAAATATATGTAAATTGTATATAAATGTATGTATATTATATATAAAATATATAAATTCTATATAAATGTATGTATATTATATATAAATATATGTAAATTCTATATAAATGTATGTATATTATATATAAATATATGTAAATTGAATATAAATGTATGTATGTATATTGTGAAATATGACAAACTGGAAAAGTTCATTTGTGACACATTTCATCCATTAGGATTTCATCAGACTGGGCTTTGTTGACATTGCCACATCTATACATGTGCATGAAATGAAAGACACAGGTAGTTTAAAAATTTTTTGAAAGAATATTTTTGAAAGAATTTTTTTTTTTCAGTCTAGTCAAATTCATCTGTATTCTTTTTCTTTTTCTCTCCATCACCTTTGTCCCCGATTAACCGACACTGTGGCAATATAAAATCTACCAAGAATTTTGATATATTTTAAGAGCCTGGACGCAAATTTATTGTTTTGTGCACATGTGTAGGAACATTTACAAAGCCCAGTCCGATGAAATCCTAATGGATAAAACACATCACAAATAAACTTTTCTAGTTTGTCATATTTTTTTAGATACTGTATGTTGATATATAAAATTATACAAAATTATATATATCATTAAATATATCATCATATCATATATATATTGTATATAATAGTATTGATTTTAATAACATTTAATCCTAGGTTAAATTGTTTTGAGAAAAATATTTTTCTAGTTTTAGTATTAAGTTTCTACAAGACACTGGTTAACAGACAAGACTATAAGACCCAGTCTGTCCTGCTATTCAACCCATAGCTGGAGGAAGAACACATGGATTCATACCTTTCTCCAAGGGTGTTTGTGCATAAGTGAATGTAACAATCTTGACCTGAATTCGAACTCTGACCTCTGATTTTTCATTCTGAGCCATTATCCATTACATCACAACACACGACCAAAAAACAAATGCCTAATACAAAAAGGATCAAGTGTATCAAAACATTTTTAAAAGGAGTTTATCAAAGAAAACTGTGAAAAACATGCTATGTTAAATCATTGCCATGAAGGAAAAAACATCAACAAATATATTAAGCTTCTTTTGTATCATATGAAAGTTAATTTTACAATGAAATTCAAAAACCAAAAAAGTGATTTTAATTGTTGGTGTTTTTAATAGAAGCAAAACTCTGCAGAAACAAGACAAATTGATGAATTTTAATTAACTGAATAAGTCAGCGAAAATAGAACAAAGATGAATGAAAGCAAGGTTATTAGGTTATTTCAATGATGATGTTAGAAAGTGAGGTTATTTTAATGATAATGCTTGAAAGTGGGGTAATTTTAATGATGATGCAAAATGTAAGGTTATTTTAATGATAATGTTTCAAAGCCAGATTATTTTAATGATAATGCTTGAAAGTAGGGTAATTTTAATGATAATGCTAGAAAGTAAGATTATTTTAATGATAATGTTTATATATATATATATATATATATATATGATTGAATAAATTACAGACATTATGTTTGCTAATTTTTAAAAAAAATCTGTTCATACTCATGAATAACCTTCCATGTAGTGATATTAAAGGATGAGAGAAATATGGTATAACTGTTTAAATTTCTTTTATTTTCAATTCCCAAGTACTTTCGATCTTCTACAATAATATTAAATTAAAAGAAATTTAAATACGTATAGCACATTTCTCTCATCCTTTAATATCAATACACAGAAGGTTATTCATGAGTATGAACGGATTTTGTTCAAAATTAGCAGGCATAATGTCTATAATTTATTTAATCAGACATGCCTAAAAGAGAATTTGCTGCCTAAATACACAAATACATATATATATATATATATATATATATATATTTATATTTATATATAAGTAACACACCAAGAGTGCTGGTGGTAATAAAATAGTGCTCAATGTTTAAAAAATAGAGCTAAAATTTATACTAATAATGTTTTGTTCCTCCACATTTAGTACAATTGTGCATTTCATGCATGAGACAATCATCAGGCCAGGATTGAAAACTGACCACAATAGGCATAGGCAATAGGCAAAGACTATAGGCATAGCCAATAGGCATTCTCATGTACCTCCACATCAGTCTGTATTTATGGCTGACACCAGCCAATTATATTACTGTGAGGGGCAACCCAGGTGTATGTATATTCATTACATCATGCCCAAAGACCACTTGGTACAAAAAAAAACAGTCCAAAATATATGACAACAGTAAAATTTATAGGCAGAAGCACATAAAAGCACGCTGGGATTTCTTCCTAGCCATTAAAATAGGCCGGTTCTTAATCCCAGTCTAACTTGTCTTGAAGTCAGAATACTACATTCCCTTGTCAGAACTTGCTCTTATATGTCAATCCCAATTATCAGTTTGTGAACTTTTTGCCATATTAGTGTTTCTTTGCCTTATTACTGTTAATCTGCCTTGTATATATTATTTGCTTGCTTTATATTTTTTTCCCTGTTCTTTCCTTTTCTTTTTCTTGTTATTGCTTATTGCAAACTTTGTCAGTTCTGTTTGTTGGAGAGTTCTGTTATTTATTTTACATTTAACCATGGCCACTCACTTGCACGTCCAAGCTTATAGCACTTGGTATTTCCAAGCATTCACCCATCTAAGTACTGACCAGGCTTGCTTAACTTTAGTGATTGTACAGGAACCAATATTTCAATATGATATGGCCATAAGTAGTCCTACCTCTCTCTTGCATTACAGTCCTGATTGACAATACAGAAACTAACTATGAAAGTATATTGACAAATGTTTAAAACTTCTCAGTAAAAATTAAATCCCACCAATTTGCAGATATGGGCACTTGCATGTGGTGTAATGGTTAGTAAACTTGTCTCACTAGATCAGTTATTGGGTGCTTCATAAACTCGGTCTTGTGCCACATCTAAGCTATGCTTAATATATCACTATAGCATAACATGAAATATTATGGATCACCATTTCATATATCACATGCAACAAGGAAATTTCTCACTGATGAAAACATTGCATTATTACAAGATCAGCCTTCCCAAAGCCCTGACCATAACATAATTGAAACTATGTGGAGAGAGTTGTAAACTTGAATTCATAGCAGAAAGGAAACTTGCAAAAGTTTGAGTTTACAGTCAAGAGGAATAGCAGAACAATTACTGATGAAACAATTTTTCAGTTTCCTTCATTTTACATAGAGTTGAGGCCATATTTTGTGACTTTGAAAGCCCTAATAACTAATGATAATGACTTTTAAAGTCCATAAATAAATTTATTTTACACAATTTTAGTTTTTCTTCCTGCAATAAAAGCTGTTAATTCTCTGTTTCCTCTAGTGGCTCATAACTTTTGCATAACTTATTTTCAGTATCACAATGCATTCAGTTCTATATCTCTTCATGCTGTGTCTATAAAAATGCAACAATATGCATTACAGTCCTGAATGTCCACAGATACCAGTACTGAAAGTACATTGTCAAATATTTAAAACTTTTCAATAAAAATTACGCAAATATGTTTGGAGGCTAGGTGTCTTATACTTGACACTGTATATTAGTTTATTAATTTATAAATGTCTATTAGTGAATAAATGAGTATAATATAAAGAGCTTTAAACCTGCTGATTTAAATCTATTTAAGGGTTGATTTATTTTATTGCTAGCCTATAAGCCGCCCTTTAGGCAGATTTTAAGCTAGCTCCTGCAGAGGGCTTTTGGGGATTTGACCTTTTACCTTCAGTGTCCTATTTACATAAAAGTTATAAGAATTTAGAAATAATAGAATTACTTTTATCTTTATTCAACACCTTAATTCTCCATATAAGCAACCGATCTCTGTAGTTTGTTTACATTTATTTTCTGCACAATTTTTTTTCTCTTTTAAAATCACCATTCTTTATGATCCCTTCACATAAAACACACTCTTAAAAGACATTAGGGAACCTGAACTATGTAATATGTCACAGTATGTGTGCTAGAAAAAGAAAAAAAAACATATGAGCAACGTACCATACTCCACATAAGTTTAATTATGTTTTAATTAGACAATATCAATTGCAACTGTAATGAAAAGCAAAATTAATGTTAAACCTTTCATAAAGAATTGTTTTTAAATCTTACACTCTGTTTGATATTTAAATTTAACTTTCAATGAGTTATTTATTTAATTTTTAATTTCGTGTAACTACAGTAGGTACTACATGTTACTTCAGGTTGTTTATGATTCACTAAGATCAAAAAACAGAGACAGACAGACAGACACACATACACTGTGCTTTATTTATATAAGTTTACTAAATTTATGTATTTAAATACAAATATAAATAAATTTACACCTTGTGTATTTGGAAGAATGTATAGTATACTTATTACTAGTTATCACAGTTTTTGACAAATTTATAAATTTAAATACAAATATACATACAGTGAAAAAATTATATTGCTGATGCAATAATTGCTTTTATGACCTTTATCATTATTGACATTGGAAATGTGTTAATGTCAACTTTTAGGTTTATATATTACTTCTTTCAACAATCTTTAATATTTTCATCTAACGTTGTGACTGTAGCTCATGTCAATCTAGTGACATGCATAGGTTTGGTGATGTTTGGCAATGTCCAGGACCAATTCTTTGATTGTATGCCCCAAGACTCAAGTGGTGGGGGGGGCATAGGGCCTTGTACTAAGAAATGTGAGCAAGGAAGATACTTTAAATACGTAAAAGCAAATCAAACATGAAATAAAGACTTTATTCAAATTAAATATAAACTAAATTTTTATTTCACTCTTTGATTGGATGTGCTTCAGATATGGATGCCTGGGGCCAATGCACCCTCTGCCCCCACTATTGTGTCATTGGCAGCCATCTTAAATACTGATTATGAAATTTAATGTCCTCAAATATATAAATAAATTCATTTTGTACAATTTTTGTTTTTCTTCTATTAATGAATATAGTTTATTCTAAATTTCCCCAAATGGCTCAACTTTTTTTCAAAATCACGATGTGTTCAGTTCTGTATCTGTTCTGAGACTATGCAATTACAACAATTCACTCATAGTCTTGAATGACTACAGATATCACTCCTGAAAGCAGATTGTCAATTATTTAAAACTTCTCAGTAAAAATTAAGCAAATATTTTTGGGAGACTAAGTGTCTTATTTCTTCTACTCATGACTGTATGTATCTAATATAAAGAGCATTAAATCTGTTGGTCTAATTCTATTTAATGGCTGAATTTTTATTATTACTAAATTTATGAATTTAAATACAAATATACATGTTCGGAAACAAATTATAATGCTGTTGCCATAAATGCTTTTATGACCTTTATCATTATTGACATTATAAATGAGTTAATGCCAATCTCTGAGGTTTATATATTATTTCTTTCAGCAAGCTTTGATATTTTCAATTTTTATTTTTTTGCTATTAGCTCCCATCCATTTTTCTGCTTCCTTTGATGAATTGTTTTACTTGAAAGCCTAAAATACTTACATAAATGTCCAGATAACATAAGTTTCTTCATATTATATTTCTTATGACAAACAAATCTTAATTCCCTGGAATCTTTTTTCAAATAAGAAATCTAACAATTTTGAAATTTTGCTTCTAGTTTCTCTCATAAAGAAACTGGAAGTAGAGGATACAGCCAAGTGGGTAGACAACATACTTTGGAATAAGCCTAGAGGATTTATGCAGTTGGGAGACAGAACTGACAAATAGATGAAAAAAGGAACACAATGAAAAACAATGACAAGCCAAAAAAAATGTTTCAGAAGTTAAAAGAGATGAAAAGGGGATATATAAAAGAGAGGGGATATTTAAAAGGCACAGTGAATAAGATAACAAAAAAGAAATCATTTTATAAATAATGAAATAAGGTAAAGAAAAAGATGAATAAAATATGATGAATGAAAAGAATAGATATAAGGGGAGGAGAAAATGAACAAATGAAAGAAGAAATGAAAGAAGAGGAAAATGAAGTGTGGATGTAGGTGTGGTGGGGTAGAATAAAAGAATAGAAAAGGACAGTAAAAAGAAAGAAGTTGTAAAAGGTAGTAAGCTAGAAAAAACATTGTAAGGAAAGTGAAAGGAAATACATTAAATTCACAGAACACCTGGTAATGAGTGACATAAATATATCTTGATTTTTAGATCAACACATGGCCACTGAGTTATGTGGCACACTGAGAGAGAGTAAAGAAAAGAAGGATTAACAATTTGATAATGAAAAGAAACTAGATGGAAAAGTGAAAGAGAAGAGAGAAAAAAAAAGGACTGGAAATAGAGAAAAATATTTTCTATCTGAGATGAGGAATTAACTTTATTATACAATAATCTATTTGGACTAATGTCTTCATCTTGGGTGTCAATTTTTTAGGCTTGGATTCTAAACAAAAGATGATTGTTTAAGTTTCTCTCTGAATTTTTCGAAATGAGGAATTATCATTAATCTATTTGGACTAGTGTCCTCATCCTGATTATTATCTTTCTATTAACTTTGAAGGTTCGAATTCAAGATCCTTTAAATTTCTCTCTGAATTTCTTAAATGAAGAATTATCATTATTATACATTAACCTATTTGGACTAGTTTCCTCATCTTCATTATTATCTTTCTATTAATTTTGAAATTCATATCTTTTTCAAAGGCATTCACTAATTCAATTAATCCTAGTCTTGAAAAGATTAAGATTGTAGTGGTCCGGAAAGCATCCTGTTAGAAGTCAGTTCTACAAAAAGTGGTTTGTAGGAAGAAGCTGTTTGAGTAGAACATACTTCTCACTAATGGAATAAAATGCAAAATGAAGGTGGTTTGCTTAAGTGAATGCAACATGGTAGGTTAGATTGGTTTGATTTGGTTTATTTTGTTTTACGGCATATCAACTTCAATGGGTTATTTAATGCTGACAAAACTTTTATTGCTGATGTTGTGGATTCCAGGTTGAAATCCGGTACCAATAAATAACAAACACCAAGAATGAATATAGGAAAATAATGTATTAATGTTATAATACAAACTGGTAATGCAGGTTAGTAGTTACATTAATACGGGTTAGTAGCAAAATATATATACAGTCTTTGGTATTGAAGTACTGATGTATGACTTCTTATTGAGTTCATGTGCTCACTCACTGTGACTCCTACAATGCTGTTACCTCACCCTCACTCTTCTGGTTACCTGCAACCTTTTACTCTGTCACTCTGGACTCGACTCGACACTTCGGTCTTGCTCTCGTCTTGTTCTCTGGTCTTCCCATAGCAGTAGTATATGTATATACTGGGTGAGTCCATTTGTGTAAAAAGGGGTGAACCCCTCAACAGCTGGTAATATTTTTTTTTTCAAAATGTATAGCTGGCAATATTTTTTTTCGAAAATGTACTACTGGTAATAATTTTTCTTCAAAGATTTATTGCTGGTAATAATTTGTACAAAGTATTTCTGGAATCAATAGTAGTGTTTTGACCCCAGTTTGGGGATAAACTATTTACCCATAGCTGGGACCCTAACAGGTGCTACCACCCCAGGTTAGGGTGGACCTAGGAACACCAGCAATACAGAGATGGTTCCACGCTTATCAAAACATCCTGATCAGAGGCCTTACTGTTGGACATAGTTTATCATATTACCCAGGACACAGATATAGTTTATCATCATACCCAAGACAGGTGAGGGTTAGAGTTGGTGGAACTAAGAAATGTAGCTTGTAGGAACATATTTCATGGAAATAATGATACAGTATAATTGCACAGAAATTCATACAGATGAAGAAATTGAATGCAATAATTAGGAACATAGTATTTTTTCAGAACATAGGCAATCATGGTTCTCCACAATTTCCTGTCATTTAATAAATTTTGTCATTTTGTTATCTCCATCCACCATCTTTTTACTCAAGCTCACTAAGTAGGTTATGCATTGTTTTCCTTTTTCCCTCTTGCCTTCAATCTGTCCTGTGAGTATCAAATTTTCTGTGCCCTCTTTACTCTAGAAATTTCAACTGTCTCTTCCTGATGTTAAGTATAAGTTTCTTTTTTGTTCCCATTTTCTCTAAAATTGTGTCGTTGCTCACATGTTTGGCCCATGGTATCCTTACCTTTATATTCCTAAAGCAAAAGAGATGTATAAAATTAACAAGTAAATATTACTTAAATTCAAATATTTGGCACTAACCAAGCAAGTTATATGTATACTAAACCATCATTTTTATTATTATGAGAAAAAGCAAATTTTCTTTTTACTTACACCTTCTGGAATTCTTAGATAATTATTCATTAGCTATCATCCAGTAAGAATTTTGCATAAATTTACAATTCAAGTGGAAAACAATGCTTTAATATATGTAGACTGCAAGCAAAAGAACTGGAGGGTAGAGACAGGAAAAGTAGACAAGTTGAAATCAAAGACTGAAATAGAAAAGATGAATTGTAAAGAACTGAAAAGACGGTAAAGGTGTAAAGAGGAAGTTGGGAAAAAAAGACGTAGACAACAGGAAGGAATGAAAAATGTTAAACCGTTTGGCAAGCTGACAGTCTGCAATGTTGCAGAAACAAATATAAGTAGAAAAACTGGAAAAATAAAAGAAAATGCAAAGTAGGATTTAAAATGGTTGATATTTGAAATGAAAAAAAAAGTTCCTTTTTTGTTATTGGTTCATATTGATTTTTACTCCTTTTTTTTCTTGCATTTCTTGTATAATTAAATCAAAGATTCACACATAAAACAGAAACAAAAAATATTAGGAGGTATAAAAAGCATTTTCATTTTTAAGTCAATAGGGAACATTACAAGAGTTTATATGTTTTCTGAACCTTATGTAATGCTCTACATATGGTATCTTAATGATCAAGCAATTAGTGTATGAGTATATATATATATATATATATATATATAAAAACAGTGTGGACACAGAAATCAATACAGCATAGTGACTGTCAGCTTCATGCTTCAGTGCAATCTACATAAAGACTTGCTAAAAAGGTTTTTGGTCAGAACAAAAACACTTTCAAGCTAAAAATTGATATTTGGTCATTTGGTCAAATTTCTGAGAGTGGGTCAAATCTAAAACTTGTGTTTATATATTTGGATAGATAGTGTTGATTTTTTGGGTAAAATATTTGGGAAAGGACTGGATTTGAGAAATTCTAAGAAGATACATGCCATCATTCTGCTAAGAGGTGATCCCACTTTTAATCCAAATTTTTGTTTGTAAAAAGCATTATTAAATGTGAAATAGAATTGCTTGGTGATGAGATGTCAGATACTTATTATTTTAGCTGTTGGCAGAGAGAGCTTTATCTTTGATTGTGTTAGATGCTTTCTTAGCCTATAGATAGATAGATAGCTTCTCAAAACATTCATATCTGCTCAATTGTAAATAAAGTAATTTCTAAAGAAATAACGGATTTTTTTTTATTAATCTAACAGATTAAACTGAGCAGATATGAAGATACTATTTGGCTTTGCTTAATCGGGGAAACCCTTTGTGACTGAGTTGGTCTAAAGCCCATCAGGGATAACAACAGTTTCTCCTACTAAGGGGGAGGCATGTTTAAATTCTGCCAGAGAGTGTATATTTTCTTTAATAAGAGTCCTCAAATATTCAGGCTAATAGACAAAAATAAATAAATATTCTGTTTAATAAATAAACAGAGGGAGCAGAGCGTCTACTCAAATATGGGCATCCACTATAAATAATGTTTAAGTGATAAAGTCTGTCAGATTAATAAATAAACAATCTATTACTATTTTAGAAATATATAGTACATATTTATACACTCATTGTACACATAAAAAAGCATTTATTAAATTCAGTCAAACACATATGTATGTGTGTATGCATGTGCGTGTGTGTGTATTTTAATATATTTTCTGTTTATATGTTATTTTTATAGATACAATTATTTAAGTAAATGCTCTGTTAATAATAAACAGTACATTTATCAGCCTGAATGCTTACCTTAAGATACGCTTTAAGCAGATATGATCATTCGTGAAAAATCATGGGAAATTTGTTGTTTAAAAACAGTAATTTGACTTTGCTAACCAGACACTTCCTTTGTAGTTAAATGGTATAGCATGTAAGGCTATATGACAGTTCCATGTAGGATACATGTTCAATTCCTGTCAGAAGACATATATTTTCAATGAAATTTCTTGGACATTCAGACCGATTAATGTAGTTAATACTGTTTATTATAAACATTATAAACAGAGCATTTACTTAAATATTTTTACCTATAAAAATAATGTATAAACAATAAATATATTAAAATAATTGTTGGGCTTAGTCTATTTCATTATATGTTTTTAACACATAATCTCTGACAATTTTTTTTGATTGATCATATCTGCTCATGAAACACATCTTAATATAGACAATGACAATATAGAATAAAATGGACTAAGTCCATCAATTATTTAATATATTTTCTGCTTATTTTATTACTTTTTTATTACTTCAAACTTTGGACACTTCATATTTGAAATAGCCACATCATTTTTATTTATTAAATGACTATATACTGCATAAATTTACTAAGATTTCTCAAATGTAATATCCAACCCAGGCCAGATGTAATCTACAGTATTTAATAAATAACAATGGGGCATCTATTTCAATTATACAGGGTCCACTATAATAACATTTGATACTATAATATATATATATATATATATATATATATATATATATATATATATATATATGGGATACCATATATGAATTTTAATATGTCAAGAGCAGTTTTTGTGGGAAAGATATATGACAAAGTGGAAAAAGTTTATATGTGACACATTTCAACCATCAAGACTTCACCAGACTAGGTTTGTTTACACTGATGTAACTACATATCTGCATGTATAAAAAAGAGATGCTGGGAATTTTAAATTAAGAAAAAAAATATATATATAATGGTTATATATCTGTCCTTTACCTCTTAATGCTACTTAAAGTATAATGCACTTAGTGATCATTAGACAGATACAAATTTTTTTCATTTGTTCCTGATAATTGCTAAGTGGAAGAAACTTTAAGCAGCATTGAGTGGTGATTAAGAAATATATAATTATTTTTAATATAAATGTTAGGTCTGTTATTTTACATCAAGCACTGTTTTATTGCTACCAGAACTCATTGTGTACTATTTAATATATTTCTAAGTAATCAAGAATGTGCTTCTGAGGTCTCTTCCTGAGTTAAAGCTGGAATCGACACTTTCACCCCATCAAGGAAATATAGGGTCAAGTCGCGCTCTTCTCCCTGGTTCTCGGCTGCTTGTTCAGCCTCTATCGCCCATAGGAACCACTACTTCCACCTATACCGTAGCGACATGTCTGACTGCAATAGACGTCTCTTTGCCTCCGCCCGTAACGAATGTAAGCGTGTCCTCAATGATGCTAGGTCACTATATGCGGCTCGAATGAAGGAACGTATTGCATCTCGCAAATTTGGCTCCAAAGATTATTGGCGTCTCTGCAAGAGTGTATTGAACAATTGCAAACCCTCTATACCTCCTTTATTCAACCAGTTCGAAGTCCTGACCTCCTCTACCGACAAGGCTGAATGCTTTGCTCAGAAATTTTCATTCAACTCGACACTCGACTCTTCCGGTGTACCCATACCCGACTTCCCTCTTAGAACTGAGGCCATATTGAGTGGTGAGGAGCTGCATTTGCTGGTTCCCAGACGTCATGAGTTCCAGCGCCCTATGAGGCTGGCATCCCGCTCTCACCCCTTCACTGTCAAAACTCCTAAATGTAGCCATCTCTTCTACTCTAACAGCTTCATGTCTCACACCTCTTGCCTGTGGAACTCCCTTCCCTTCTCCTGTTTCCCTGTGAGCTATAATCTCCAGCTATTCAAGTGTAATGTCAATCGACAACTCCAGTTGCCTTGATCCATCCACTACCCTCATCCTTTCTTCTATCACTCATATCTGATCTTGCTATTTTCTGTAACCCCTTGCGTCCTAGTGGCTTCCCACCTTGCTTGAGGTGAAACGCTTAAAAAAAAAAAAAAATCAGTGGATTTTTTATCTGACACTATTTCCAACTATCTAAACATTATTTTGTGGAAACCCAACTTTGTGTATATGCCTGTTTTTTTTATATTTTTTAAATACTGTGAATTACATCTACCAAGTGGTCTAACACACGCCAAATCAGATAGTGGAACTAGTTTGGAATTCACTAATAGATATGACATTGTAGTTTGACACACTTTTCTTTGTTTTTAGTTAAATTTTTTAATGTCTTAAAAAGTAATATAAAAAACAATCATCAATTTAGATTCAAGAAGAATATAATTATAGTACTCTCTTTAAAATGTTCTAGTTAGTGGTAGTAACTATAATGAATGTATACTATGGTTATAACGCTATTATAAATATATTTTGATTTGAAGAAGCCATGACATAAATTCTAATATAAGCACTATCATAGAACATTAATAAATATGAACTATGACAATACTAATATTATAAGCATTAGGAGACACTAGATTATAAAATATAATATGAGCATTATCATAAAACTTTAATAAATATGAAATATGACAATGCTATTATTATAAATATGATTTGGTTTAAACGAGACACTATGAAATATATTATGAACATTATCATAGAAATCTAAATAAATATGAATTATAGTTCTGTTATTATAAACATGATTTGGTTTAAAGGAGACACTATATTATAAAATATAATATGAGCATTATCATAAAGCTCTAAATAAATATGAACTATAATTCTACTGTTATTATAAACATGATTTGGTTTAAAGGAGGCACTATATTATATAATATAATATGAGCATTATCATAAAACTCTAAATAAATATGAACTATAGTTCTTCTGTTATTATAAACATGATTTGGTTTAAAGGAGACACTATATTATAAAATATAATATGAGCATTATCATAAAACTTCAACGAATATGAACTGTGGTTCAGCTGCTCTCAAAGATTTTCTGGTTTAAAGAAGTAAATCTAAAATAATGAATGACTGGGTTTAAGATTATTGAGTATTTTTGGCAACAATACAAATTGTATCTGATTTTGTTTATTTAAGCATTTGATACAAATCTTTTTGTGCATTTTCTAAATTTGAAAAGAAAAAGGTGTCGTTGAATTGAGTAAAGAGTGGGCAAAAGAATAAAAATTTATTTATTTATTTGGTGCTAAAAGATTCCTAATAAACTAATTGATATTTTTGTAGGTTGTTACTTTTCTTTTTGGTTACATCTTATTTGATTACAGGTTTTCATTTTTAAAACAAAGGTAAATAAATGAAACAGAGGATGAATGAATTCAAATTGTGTTTCATTGTGTCAAAACACATTTCTTTGAATTCAATAGACATTCTGATGATGTGTGTGTGTGTGAGCATTTTTGAAGTTTTTCTTCAACTTCAATGACATCTTTTTAACATAGGAAAATGAATGGTAGTTCACATGAATGGAATAAAAATGACAGCTTATTGTTGCCAACGCAACTTCCTCTTCATTTAACATTTTCTTTGCATTTAATTTATTTTTTCTTTACTTGCTTTCCATTTTATTTCCCTTCAAAAGAGACTTAAACCAATAATAATGAAATAATGAGAGTACAAACAAAAGAATCAAATTGTGTTTTATTGTATCAAAACATTTTCCTGCAATCATTTCATAGACAGTGGATATATGTTTGTATACGTGCAACACACACATAGACACACATATATATATATATATATTTCACCTTTTCATTGATTTATGTGAGTAATTAACATTTTAGGCAGAAATTTAATACCTGCCTTCAAATTTTCTTTTGTGTGTTTTTAACAATAATTTAGCTGTGTTAATGGACTTTTCAGTCTGTAAAAAACAAATGTAAAAAAGAGACAGTTAAAACTTGATTTGCATACAAACTTAAAAATAAATGCCAGGTGTCTATTTTAAATTAATTGCGGCTGCTTCAGTGATAACAACATAAAAACATCCACGTGCATAAAACAAAATGGTATATCCATATATATAGTTTCTGTGTGTGTGTGTGTATGCATATGTGTATGTGGGTGTAATTGTATGTGTATGCTTACATGTATGCGTATGAAACTTTTTCCCTCAATAGAAGAGTTCTCTCTATAAATATAGGTAATCTTGAGAATAAACTTTCAAGTCTTATTTGTTCATTTCTTAATATTTTTATTTAAAAATTGTTATAATTGTCAATGATTTTAAATAATAATTATATTAATAAATAAAAATAAATAATATACAGTACAACTCCACTAAACTCTCTAAATTGAACATTCGAGATGTTTGGCATTGAAGATTCGAGGAAGAAAAGTCTGCTGTAGCAAGCTTAAAATTTTTAAGTTTCAGAGATTAGGATACAAATTGTAGTTTGTAACGTTGATTTGTGTTTATTTAAAGTATAGATTGAATACATAAATGTACAAAAAATAATTGACAAACAATAGTAATGGAAAAATTTCTTTTAAACAAATATTGTAACTTGTGAAAAACTCAAACACTTTATGACATGTTTAAAGGTTTATGAAATATCTTATTCAAAAACAATTACAATCTGTAAAGGAAGCCCAAAATAAGGATATACAGTACAACTCCTCTAAACTGAACATCCAAGATGTTTGGTATTGAGGGTACTGTTCTGATTTATGGATTGAAAGGCTTCATATTTATGTCAATACAAAAGTTCAGATTTGAAGATTAGACTAAATTCGAGGAAGTCTAATTTGAAGAAGTCTAATTCAAAGAAGTCTAGATTATGCTATGATCAGATTTGGAGAGTTCTGCTGTATTAAAAAAATTCCAACTTAAAGGAATATTAAATGAAAACAATAGCAATTTTTAAAGTGTAACGATATTGAAATTAAAATTATATTTTAAAAAAATTTATATATTTTTTAATCGTTTCACACCAAACAAGGCAACAATGCCACTGGAACACAGGGAGTTACAGGGAGTGAAAGTGGAAGGGAATGAGAAGATTGAAAATGGAGAGGATTGAAGAAAGGATAAAAAGGAACAGGTTTCAAGAAGACAAAAGATGGCAATTGACATTGCATTTAAATTTTTTGAAAATTGTATTTATCAGGGAAGCAGGAAATCAGAAGCAAGTTCCACAAATGGGAAGTGTGAAAACAAAAATGACAGTTGCATCTAGTTAGTTCAACAACAAAACAGTGAGACCTAATTGCCAATCTAGTAGCAATCATGCAGCTGGGGTACCAGAAAAAAAAGCTTGTCTGAAAAGTTACCATGAAAATATTTGTAGAACAGACAGTGGGAAGCCATGTTATGTCAGTGAGAAAGTGATTGGAGATGAGATGCCTGGTCAGGATTGATTGTGTTGCTGACCTTTCTCTAAATTTTGTCAAGAATCTTGAGATGCACTGTAGGAGCAATAGACCAGATATGGCAACAGTATTCAATACACAGTCAAACGGTATATTTATAAATGTGCAAAATGAATTCTAATGAGAAAATCTTTTGGCACGACACAGTGAACCAACCTTCCTTGCAGCAGATGTAGAAATTGATTCGATATAGTTACTCCACTTCTTATTTAGTAAATTTTTACCCATATAAACATTTAAAATTTGTTACTATAGGACATTGTTGTGTATTGCAATTAAGAACTTAATTTTAAAATTATGATACAATTTCGCTGAACAAATTTTACTAGCATTTTTGATGTAATGGAATAACCTGTCACCCCCATGAGTGACTACAGTATAGGTAGTAACTACCTATAAGTATCTGTAAGTCAACAGGCCATAGAGTCTAGCAGTGACCTGTTCCAGCTAAACAGTCGAATTCTCTGCCTTTGCGCAGAGAGGAACCCAGACGAGGCTCCACCGAAGGGCAGAGTCTCGTTCAGGGAGGTAGACTGCCTCTGAACCCATTTATACGGGTTCAAAAGGGAATATTTTTGGCCAAGCCTACGGGCTTGGAGAACCCATGTTAAACTGGCCTTGTTCCACATGCAACCCTCGTGGGTGGTAGCTAAATATTCTAGCTGTGATCTGTAAATAAAGGTGATGTAATATACATACCACTTACAAATTATATGCAAATCCTCCAAAACTGACTTAAAATTTTGAACATTATTAAAATATAAAAAGTTGCAATTTTTTGGAACAGTGACTGCAAAATAAAGTCTGAGAAATGGTGACTGTGAATCACCTTTTTGCTGCAACTGTACCTGTACTTTTCATAAAATCTTATGAAATACTTCTGCAACTGGACAAAAATAATCAGAACAATTTCAAGCATTTATAGACATATAGAATCAGTAGAAACCATGAACAGTTCTGGAAAACAAATATCATAAAATATTTTGGGGTCTGCA
>CAHIKZ030001160.1:357500-377500 GCA_903632075.3 Acanthosepion pharaonis
ACAATGCCTGTATGCTTACACACTCAATCATGATGACATGTGACTTTATGCTAGCACAACTATGAATGACTTCCAAACAGTTTGGCCTACCCAATTTTCACAAAAGTTGTTTTTGTTTACCGGCATATCAACCTTCATGAGTTGTTTAATGTCGAAATCTAAATATTTTGTATGCAATTTTTTAAGTTTTTAATATTTTTTGGCAAAGATAATAATAATTTAGTGATACAAGTATTAGTAATTAACTCATAGCTGGGGAGAGAAAAGGTAGAAAATATAATAATGAACCCGACAGGAATTGGAACTCTGTTTACCAATTAACAATTGTGAGTTATTATCCATTACACCATCCACATATCCAAGCTTATGCGGTCACCCATCTGGGTATTGATCAGGCTCAACATTGCTCACAAAAGAAACTATCAATTGATTACAAGTGAAAATGCATTTGATTCATTATAATACATTTAGTCATACATACATGTTAATGCTTTTTCCTTTTGAAATATGGAAAACAGCTTGATTTCATTGTGTTGGTTTTAACTTTTATGTGGACTTGTTTAAACTTTCACAAATTTATTGAAAAGTTATAATGAACAACAAGGTTTTCTAAAATATAACAAAATTTTTATATACAAAAATTTTATGAAAAAAATTTTTTAATTTTTTCCTTCATAACAAAGTCTTTGTGTGCTTGAAATATAGAGAGAGAGAAAAATGAAATAAAAAAACTTAATTGCAGTATCTTTTCTGTCATTTTTAATGAAACTAATATAAAAGAGGAATTGCTGCCCAAATACACAATTATATATATATATATATATATATATATATATATATATGTATATAAATAAAAAGAAAGAACAGTAAGATATAAAATCCGGTGTTCTTATAGATATTTTATTTTTACAAAATAGTGCTCAATGTAAATTTACAGAGCATTAATATTATAAATTAATTGATTTAAAATATGGTTATTTTTCGCTACACAGTTCCAACCATGTTTCAAAGTAGAATTATTTAAAACCCTAATTTTTTTTTTGCAAATAAATTTGAAATAGAAGCATGCAGATTTTTTCTAATTTATTTTGCAAAAAATAAAATTAGGGTTTTTTCTATTTTTGAAACATGGTTGAAACTGTGTAGCATCAAAAATAACCATATTTTTAAATCAATTAATTTATAATATATATATATATATATATATATAGTTTTAAGCTATGCCATATTTATGGATTAAAGTGCTCAATATCAGAGATAGAGCATATGTAAATATAAATGTGGACATTGAGGTCATCAACACCCAGTGATGACAGTTTGTTTCATGCTTAAATTCAATCGTCAAACCAAAAATTGTATTTAAACATAAAAAAGATTGTTGCTGGCTATTGACTTCAATGCCCACTTTCATATATATATATATATATTATTCAGCACCTTGACTCCAGAGTAGACAAACCCTTTTTGAAAATGTTCAGTCTACTCATCATGAAGTTTTAGCACACATATATATATATATATATATATATATATATATATATATATATTCGGGGCTTTTAGCTTCCATTTTTGAAACATGGTTAGAACTGTGTAGCGAAAAAAACATATTTTAAATCAATTAATTTATAATATATATATGTTTTATATATATATTTGTGTATTTAGGCGGCAATCTTTCTTTCATGCACATTTCATTGAATATGACACACAAGGTGCATTGATTTAGTTTGTTTTTTTATTTTTTAAAAAGTAATGGAAGGCTTATTAATAAAAACAAAAAAACTAACACTCGATAATATCAACTATGAACATGGACACAATATCTTGACTGTGTTTTGAAAATGAAAACCTTATATAAATACATACATACAGCAAACTATTTCTTATTTAACAGTTAATATATTTCAACCTTGAAAATAGCTAAATGTATAGCTGAAACCACTCTGATAAAAATGATCAATTGGACAGTTTTTATATAATTTATCATCCAAAAAGAAAAAAGTATTATATCACATGAGAAATTGTATAAAAAACTAAATCAAAGCACCTTGTCTGTTGTCTTCAATGAAATGTGCATATATATATATATATATATATATATATATATATATATATATATATATATATATACATTTAAAAGAGTTCATCTACCAAAATATGGAGTCAAGGTGCTGAATAATATCAATCAGCTAAGTGACAAATTTTATTTTATTAATCTAATTATATATATATATATATATATATATATATATATATATGTATGTACCTCCACTGATCAGCTAAAAAATTAATATATCATGATGAAAAAATTTTCAAAACTTAATAGAACAGTGTTATTGTCAAAATCTCTATGTTATTATTAAGAGGAAAGACCAAAGGATTTTTTCATTATTATATTTTTTTTTTCCTTTTTAGAACATCTGAAGTTTTAGTGAAGAATCTTCTCTTTTTTTTTTTTTTTTTTGGCATCACCGGGGTGGGGTGCAAACATTGATTTGGAAATTCTTGCAAAAATAAAATAATTGTCTGATTTTAATAGAACTTTCAAGATTTATTCCCAAATGAATGAAATTATTTTAAAAATGTTTTTTTTTTGTAAATCTTGGTAAAAATATTTCCCCCGTCCCCCACACACTTATTCATTTTATGAAATTTCGAGAAATTAAATTTTGACCTGCTTAATGTTTATATTAGTTAAAAGCAGAACTCCTTGGAGAATTTAAATCATCAATTTCTTTTTGTAAAACAGTTCCCCACTTACAAAAAATCTGCTCTGAATCATAAAATAGAAAATGCAATAAAACTAAGATATTATTCAATTAGAAAAGCTTTTAATTGATTTTATGAATACGATATATTATGGACAATGTTGTCTTAAGAAAAAACTGTTTTCAATTTTTTAAAATTTTAATTATAATAATTTGTAATGTTTCAAATTTTTTAAAATTCTGTCTTAATTTGTTCCGGTTAAGTGATATTGTTATTAACTGAAAACTATATTTACTAATCATAAATGGAAAAGTTTATTACAATTTAGTGCCCCCCGCCACCAGACTATTTTAAAAGGAATTTTGAATTTTTTGTATGTGTATAATTGGACGTTTTGTAAATACAGACATCCAAAAATGACATAAAATAAAAATAATAGTAAATTTGAAGCCAAAGTAACTAAAATTTAATAAAACATTAAGAATATTTTCCTAAATTTTTAAGAATACTGGGTAGTTAGATATTATATAAAAAAGGCACTCATTTCATATTCCTCATGTAACTATTTACAAATATATCCACCATAGAAAAAAATTAAATAAACTATCAGTCAAGCTGTTAATACTTTAAATAAATGCTTACTGCCATGTTAAAAAATGTAAATAATATTAATTAAACTTTAAAAGTAATATTTCTTTCAAATCAGATTACTTAAACTTCAAATCCACTAATATTCCTCAAATAAAGTTTTGGGAAAGTATATTTTATTTTTAAATGATTTTTAATAAACAGAATTACATTGAGATGACAGAAGGGAAGAAATGGTGCTAAAATCAGCTATTTTAACAATTTTAAAATGAAAACTCCTTCCAGTTAGTTTAAATTAATTTTGAAATGAATAAAAATATTTTGCTTATTGGAAATATTAAACTTAATCTATCAGCTTGAAATTAAAATTGAAATAAAAACTTCAAGAAAGTTTTTTTCATTTTTAAAAATTCATTTTATACCTTAGGTATTGCATTTCTGTAGAGGTATATATATATATATATATTTATGTATGTGTGTATGTGTGTATGTAATTGTTTTTTTGTTTTTTTTTCAAAACAGGAAAGAAAGCCCTTTTTTGTAGAAAGGGAAAGATTAAAATATGACTGAACAGGAAATAAAACTTTACATTATTTAAGATGAATTAACAGAAAAGATCCAATCTCTGATCTAGTTCTGTATGTGAGTGTGTTATCTTTGCTGACAAGTGATTTCTTTTGGGGGACATCAAATATGTAAAAACTGTCCAAATGATCTGTGAGTTCGAACACTTTTGGCTAATTAGCCATTATCAAGGATTTTTTTTTTATCTGAATATGTAGATTTTTATTTTAACAACAATAGGAACATTTTAATTTCTGCACACAGTCAGCATATTGTGGCCATGTTCATAGTATATTACTGAGAATTGGTTTCTTCCTTTTTATTGTTAACATTTCATTATTTTTAACTATTTTTTTTTACATTTAAATACGTTTATTATGAATGTGTTCTCTACAAGTATGTTACGGATATAGGTTGGTCATTCTCTGTAAATAGGTCTTCTTACCAGAGCTATGATTCAAGAGATGCAAAGATAGCCAGTTCCATAAGGGGCATATAAATTCATAAATAATATTGTTCCTTTGGATTTTGGATTTGAGTTGTTATTGTTCACAAGAAGGTTGGCCGTTTTAAATTTGTTATAATAGATTATCAACTTAAAATCATTCTTTGGTAGAATGGAGGTGTATATTTCTTAAACTTTCTCATAATGGCAAATTTGTCCTGTTTATAATTAACATGCATTTGATTTTTATAAAAAATGTTAATAATAGTATTGATTTTTCTTCATGTTCAGTCTTACTACTGGTTACTTTAGTTAGAGAGAACTAAATTTGATTAAGGTGGTTCAGGAAGCCATTATTAACCAGTGTCTGTTCAACAGACAAGAAAAGTGAAAATGGGAAATCCACTCGGACTGTGCTTCTCTTAATAATTACTTACATGTCTCACATCGAAAACATTTGAGAAAGTTACAAAACCTAAAATATACTTCAACGATGTAGATGATTTTTTTTATTTTAGCTGAAGATAAAAAAAAGAAAATGAAATTTTAAAACTACATTAGAAAAAAAAACACCATTCTTAAATTTCCTTATGAACTTAGGAAAAAAAAAGACTTTCATTCTTAGACATTTTCGTAGAGTAGTAATATTCACCACATCATATATAAAAAACCGACAAGTAAAAATTCCTGCCATCTAAATATTATGAGCAAATGCCTACTTAGATACAAAATAGGTGCCTTATAAAAATTTTCTCATGAGACTGCACAAAAATTTATACTCTCTCGTCTGTTATTCTTTAAAGAACATAAAATAGATGCTGGTTAATAATGGCTTCCTGAACCACCTTTATAAATAATTAAATTAGGTAAGTTTTCTCTAAAGCAAGCAATAGTAAGACTGAACATAAAAAATACAATTTAACATTTTCTATAAAAATCAAATGCACATTAATTTAACAAATTTACCCTTAAGAAATATACAACTCCTGTCAATCAGAACAAGAAGTTTGAGTTGATAAACTATTATAAAAAAAAAAGATTTAAAACAGCCACCCTCATCATCAACAATAACAACTCACCAGCAAGACCCAAGCTACATAGGACCCACATAATCTATGAATCTACACATACTCCTTATGGAACTACATTCTTGATGAAAACAAATTCATGAATAATAATTACATCGGACATACAACTACATGACTATCAAAAAGACTTTCACTGCATCTCTTGGATCATAGCTCCATTAGTACCCATTTACATGCACATGAAGACCTACTAACCTCTATCCACAACATGGCCTTAGAGAACAGAAGCATAATAAATGCATTTAAATGCAAAAAAAACAGTTAAAAAATAATGGAAGCATTAACAATTAAAATAGAAATCCACTCTCAATAATATCAATTATGAACACGGCCACATTATACTGACTGTGTTCAGAAATTGAAACATTCCTATTATTGTTAAAATAAAAATCTACATATTCAAACATAAAAAAATTCTTGATAACAGCTAATAGATTAGCTGAAAGTGTTCAGACCATAAATCATTTGAACAGCTTTTATTCACTCTATGTTGAAAAAGGAAATCAATTGTACAAATACAAGAAAAATATAATAAAAAAGCTTAATTGCAGTGACTTGTCAGTCATCTCCAATGAAACCTGTATAAAAGAGTGATTGCTGCCAAAATACACTTATATATCAGTATCACATTATACATTTATATCAATGTGCAACCTGGAGGATTCTGAAGAGGTTTGATTCATGCCAATTGCCAAAAACAGGATAGTTTTGACTACTTGAAAATTCAGTCTTCTGATGGCCATTTTTGTGGGTAGTTACTGTTTAATCTGGCTCAATTCACGCAGTGATATACTTATAAAAGGTTAAGCTCAAAGTAGCAACATGAGAGATTTAATTTTGATCACATTGAGTACTTAGATGCAAGGTAGCCAAAAATAATTTACTGAAATTATATAAATCCTCCTCACTCTCTATCTGTGTGTAAAATATATATATATATATATATATATATATATATATATATATATATTAATTAATCATTTCACCCCAAGCAAGACAACAATGCCATTAGGGGCTTACAGGGAGTGAAAGTGAATGAGAATGAGAAGATTGAAAATGGGAAGGATTGAGTATAGGACAAAAAAGGAACAGGGTTCAAGGAGACAGAAGATGGCTATTGACATTGCATTTATATTTTTTAAAGATTGTAGTTATCAGGAAGCAAGAAATCAGAAAGAAGTTCTACAAGTGCAAAGTGCAAGAAAGAAAGAAAACTGTTAGAGTAGAAGTAGTATGCTTAAATTCATGTAGTTGAAGCACCAGGGAAAAAAAGCTTGCCTGAGCAGTTGCCATGAAAATATTTGTAGAACAGACAGAGGGAAGCCATGTTATGCCAGTATATATATATATATATATATATATATATATATTCATATCTTTGTACCAAAGTCTGTTCACACATTAACTATTGATGAAAGAGGTTTCTGTCATAGCAATTTTATAGCCCAACTGTAAATGATGGAAACTTCTGCCATTCAGTGGGTTAATATCTAAGTTTGTTCACGTCTATCTAGTGCATATAGAGAAAAAGTAAAATGGTAATATATGTACACACTCCTATCTATTTATCTCACTCTGTTCATAGCTATCTATCTCATTCTGTTCATATCTATCTATCTATTTACCTATCTATCTATCTATCTATGTTTATATATCTCTCTCTCTCTATGTTCTCTATGTCTATCTCTGTTTATAGCTATCTATCACACACTATTCATGTCTATCTATCTGTAGATCTATAGATAGATATTAATAAATGTTCAGTTAACATTTATTGACTTATTGACCATTGTAGCTCTAGTTCTTTGTTGAGTATTTTCTTGACAAAAATTCTACTTTGTTTTGTATTTTTTTGCCTTTTACTGCTTAGCATCTTTTTGTATGTTATTTAAAACTAAAACATATTTTCGGATTGTAAGAAGATTTTTTTTTTTTTTTGTAAGTGAATATTTTATTAACATTTTCATTACAAGTTTTATTATTTAACCCATAGATGGGAGGAGACATAAATTCCTACTTTCCCCAAGGGTATTTGCATGTAAGTGTATGTAATCAACTCAGCTCTCTGATTTTCAATTCTAAGTCATTATCCATTACACAACCTGTACATCAAGGCATACAATACCTGATATTCCTAAGTGGTCACCCATCCAGGTACTACTAGGCTTAACATTGCTTAAATTCAGTGATCAGAAGGGAACCAATGTTTCAATGAGATATGGCCATAAGCTCTGCTCACCTTGAAAACTGTAATGTAATTTTATACATTTTGATTTGTATTATTATTACTATATAAACAGATACACAAATCAATATATATATATATATATATATATATATATATATATATATATATATATATATATAAGATTATTACAAATAAAATGTGATACTTTATATATATATATATATATATATATATACATATATATATATACACAAAATGTGCGTGAGTATATATATATATATATATATATATATATATATATATATATATATATACACACACATATTGCCATTATGCTTTTCTGTATCCATACTATCAAAGAAGACAATATATCCACATTTTCATAATCTCTCTAGACACACACATAAATGTGTGTACATAGAATTACCTATATCAATAAATGCACAAATCTATACACAGATAAAAACATCCATTTTACTTACACAGGTCTACATGCAATGGCAAATATTTTTGGTCTAATACCCTTGCATGGTTACAAATTCTTTGTACATCGATAATTCCTGTTCAGATATACACACACACACAAACACACATATATATATGTATGTATGTATGTGTGTGTGTGTGTGCATGTATATGTGCTGATATGCCTATGTACTTTCTTCTTTACATCTCTTTTGACATTTTTAAGGGACACACATGCATGCATGTAAAGAATTACTTGAGGCATTCCATCGTTAATTTGATATATGCTGACCGCCACCTCTTCATCGTTGTCTCTTTATATTCTTGTCCTTGGCACCATCAAAGTAGGACTGTAGAGGCCGATTCCTCACTGACATCATTGATGGTATGGCAGGCAGTTGAAGATTTCGTTTTTCAGAATTATGTGGGAGGGGACACAGTCTTTTCTTCTATCTTTCCTTCTTTCCACTGTCTCCTTTTTCCTGAGGTGGACAGTTTCTTTCCTGCTTGTGAAAAAAAAAAAAAAAAGTGGGAAGGATGGATCTCTTGCGGCAGATGGAATCCTAGCAGGAGTGGTCAGCAACAGAACTCTTGTAGATGGCCAGGGTCGATGCCTAAAACTACTATTTTTTTTTTATTCTTTTTTTTCTCTCTTTTGTTGTTGTTGTTGTTGTTGTTGATGTGTTCCCTTCAGCTTTTATTTAACCTGTCTATAGTGTGCATGCATGCATTTATACTTGCACTGAATGGGAAAGCAGACAAACAGACAGACAAAGAGCGTTCTTGACAGCACTGCACTAATGGCTGTGGCATAAAAAATGCATGTTATCTCAAAGCATATCAATTTGTGTGGTCCATCATTGCTAGCAAGATGACCTGGTATTGCCTTGGGAAACATTTGTTATTTCAGCTAAACCTACACCCTAAACAGTAACCCTAGTTGTAGAGGGAATTGTAAAACTATATCCCTTATATTTTTAAAATGACTAAGATATTTAATAACTTTCCCTGCATTAGACTATCTATCTATCTATCTATCTATCTATCTTTTTTTTAATCAATTCACTCCCAAGCAAGGTGATAATGCCACTACGACACAAGGGGCTACTGGGAGTGAAAGAGAATGAGAAGATTCCAGAAGGAACTGGGAACCCAACATTATACATGGTGATAATTCCAAGATGACACAAGGAGCTAATGGGTGTGAAAAAGAATGAGAAGACTTTAGAAGGAAGCGGAAACCCAATCATAAACAGAGAACAAGCAAAAAACCTCTACTCCTGTTCAAAAAACAGGGGGAGGCAAACCTATCTTCTCCTGTCACTCTATTTACACTGTTCAGACTGTTTTCCTCATCTTTGTTGCCATATTCACAATGTTTTGCAGTTGTATGCTCCAGCCTTCTTCAGGTGATTGGAATGAATACATTATGGGAACCAGTAATACAGAGTACTGGAGAAAAACAATAATAAAAACAAAAATTACAATATGAGTTCTGGGAAAAAAAATAGGCTGAGACAGTAAATTTATAAGTCCCAAAAATTCATACACTGATGTCCTCATGTCCTAGTGGATAAAAGTGTTGGCTGGATTCAGTGATTTGATCCAAAGAGTTGTGAGTTTAATACCTTCCGCCTGCATTGGTGAACAAAATCTTGGAAATTTGAGTTAAAGGCAGATAACTGAGACATCTGAAAGACACATGGTATATGGAACAAACTACTGCAGTGGATGAAATGAAGAGTTCAGTTTGAAATTCCAATCACCTGAAGAAGGCTGAAGTGTACAACCACCGAAACATTGTGAATATGGCAACAAAAATGAGAACAACAGTCCAAAAATGTAAATAATTACAATATCCTATCAATCTATCTATTATAGATTTATCTCTGGTTATAATGCACAGGATACATGACTGACCAATGACAATCAAACCACACAAATATACCAGAACTTCTGTCTTTTTTTTTTGTTTCTCTTAATCACTGACAAAGCTTTAATAAAAGTGAAACATGTTAGCTTGATAAATGTTTTTCCCTATTTGTTCATTATCTTATCATCCTGTCAGATTCTGATCTACATTTGATCTTTAACTCATATATATATATATATATATATATATATATATATATATATATATATTATTTTATTACTAAAACATTATTTTTAGTAGATACCCATATTTACGTAGATGCTCTGTTTATTTATTAAACAGTATATTTATTTATTTTGTCTACTTGCATGTATTTAAGTGGTGTTTTTATTAGAGTTGTATTTGGAATTAGAGTTTCATTTGCCATTCTTAGAATGGTCAGTTCCTCATTGCCAGTGAAGAGACTTAACGTTACTTAATTTCATTGTACATTTATTAGGCCGTAACATTTTAAATGTTCATTTCCTCAATGACTTCAGTACTATTGTACTGTTGGTATCTTCAAATTTGTTTTGTGCAGGTAATGTAATGATTATTGGCATGGACAGGGAGATTAGTGGGTCAAGTTCAAATTTTAGACTAGTCTGTTGCATTCACTTCATACTAATTCCCTTGGAAAAGACATGGAAATATTTTATCTTCTCCCTACTATGGGATAAGTAGCAGTGATCTGTAGCCTTTTGTAGCAGTCAGTTCAGGAAATGAACAATTCAAAACTGGGGAAAAATCAATGCAAAACCATTCCACTATTTTCCCTAAAGAATCACAGAAAATAGGGATGCTGCTTTCCTTCCTAAGATTTTGTTTAAGCTAATGTGGAAAGTCAACGTCTTGATAATATCATTTCCCCTTTTAATTGTATGTAATATTCATTTTAACTGGGTTTTTTTACCATTCAAGGCCTAAGAGCCACTCAAGGTAGAATGTTGTTGAGGTTGTTGGTTGGATATAAGAAAAGGAAGTAGATTTTGAGGATAGATAACAGTTGACCCTAAACTTGAAGAGGTTAAGATTTTAGTGATCAGGGAAGCACCATCTTGGGAGTCTGTTTCATTTTTTAGTGATTTTGTAGCACCAGTCTATAAGATCTGATGAACTGTTGTTTTCTTTAAGATCTCAGTGACCACCTGAAGCTATTCTTATTCATTTACTTTCTCTCTCAGAAGCTGTAACTAATGTCTGTTCAGTATAGTTGCAGAATAAAACACTGGTAAACTCTATGGATTTTGAGTAAACACAAATGTACCTTAGTAGACATCTGCAATAAGAATTGATTAACCACCCTAAGAGACAGGTGTGCTTAGAAATGAGTAGCCAGCCATTATTAGTAAATCACAATCACATGTCCCATAACCCATTAGAGTCATAGGGGTATCACATATACTGCAGCCATAGCAGCAGTTGTGTGTTTTGGGCAAGATAGCCTGACTGAGCCCAACCCTCTCCAGCCTGGTTTGAAGTTTTCCTTCTCCTAGATTGGTTGCCAACCAAGGCTATAAGGCCCAGTCTGTCCTGCTATTTGCACATAGCTCAGGGTAGAAAAGAAGCATTTATAGCTTTCCCAAGGGTATTTGTGTTTAAGTGAATGTAATAAACTTGATTGGAAATTGAAGTTGACTATCTAATTTATCATTCAGAGTCACTATCCATTACACCACTGCGCACCCAGAACTGGTAAATACTACTTGACAAAAATGGGGAATCTCTGTATACATTATACATGGGCACATGGCCGAGTGGTTAGAACGTTTGCATTCTGACCATGAGACCAAGGTTTGAATCTAACCGCAGTTGATTTGTCAGGAAGGAGACTTCCTGATGTTATTGGATAGGAGGGATCGATCCCAGCAAGCGGCACCTTTGAAAAGTGCCTGCAAACCATACCCCAGGTTGACCCAAGCCTTGTGGGTGAAATTGGGTAGACAGAACCCTTGGGTGCCATTGATAGTTGTGCTAGAATGGTCACAAGTCATCGTGGCCAAGGGCTTGAGCGTGCTGGCCTTGTTCAAATTGTTGATCCCGCTAGATAACGCACTCTTTTTCAGAAACTGTAACTAAGGTCTGCTCAGCATAGTTGCAGTATAAACCACAGGTGGACTCTGTTGGTGTTGAATAAACACAAATGCACCTGAGCAAGCGTCTGCAATAGGGATTGGCTAGCCGCCCTAGTAGACAGGTATCCTCGAATATGAGTGGCCAGCTATACTTACATTATACACCTGAGGAAGGCTCAGAAATGGCTTAGCTATTGTGGTAGCAACAAAAAGAAGATCAATAGTCTGAACAACTCTTGCAATCAATATTCATTGTTTGAGCCATGAAATAACTAATTGGTGTTATCTATAATGGGAAAAGGTTAATAGACAACATTGCACTTGAAGATGATCAGAGATCACACCAACTGAATGATTTCAGATAAAAAGTGGAAATGATAAGAAAGCTTCCAAATAGCAAGTGAATAATAATAATAATAATCATAGCCTCCATTGTGAAATATTAAATTTCAATTACTGAACAAGACAAGATGCATAGAACTAAGTATTTAAGTAATCTCCAACCAAAAAAAGATTCAGAACTAATGCACATGTTAAAAATTTGTATGATAAAAGGATTATTCACTTATTCATATTTTCTTATGGAGGTGTTTATATCAATGTTATACTCCGTGCTAAATAGGAATAAATACTTAAAAAACAAGGTGGATAAAATAAGTAGTTTATTGTAAAACCAGTACAATAAGAATAAAGGTAACAGTTATGCACAAGGTCATCGCAAGTCAATCCAGTACTGAGTGCTACTATTTGAAGGTCGGTAGTTCTCGCATAAGTCTGAGTCGTACTCAACAGATCTCAGCTAGTCGATATTTACCAGCATCCCCACAAGGTAGGATGTGGCACAAGGCCAAATTTAATATGGGGCAATCCGAGCCCATAGGCTCAGCCAAAAATTCTCTGTAACCCCGCATAAACGGGTTCAGGTCTGTCTACCTCCCTGGATGAGACTCTGCCCTTCAGCAGCCTTGTCTGGGTTCCTCTCTGCCCGAAGGCAGAAAGTTCGACAAAGCCAAGATCTGAGTAACAGATCCCAACTAGACTCTGTAGTCTGTTGACTTACTGATACTTATAGGTAAATACTAACTATAGTGTAGTCACTCATGGGGGTAACAGGTTATTCTATTACATCAATCAAAAATGTTTGGAATTTGATAAAGTTAACTGAAAAATGAAAATTTATTTATGACAAGCTATTTATATTTAGTATCAAAAGGAGTTTGATTTATTGACTGATTCGTTTCTATGGCATATCAACCCTTTGCAGATTACTTAAAGTCAGAAAATAATTTTAGATTATAAGAATTTTTTTGAAATAATAATGATTTTAGCAATACAAGTTTTACTAATTAATCCATAGCTAGGAGGAGAATAGGTGGATTCATACCTTTCCCAAGGTTATTTGCATATAAGTGAATATAAAGAACTCAACTGAAATTGAAACTTGGCTATCCAATTAGCAATTCTGAGCCATTATCCATTACACCAGCCGCACATCCCAGCTTACAGCACCTGGAATTCACTCAGAAAGAGTTGTTGAAATTTCTAGGACAAAGTGAGCTTGGAGAATTTGACACTCATAAGACATATTGAAAGCAAGAGGATACAGGGGAAAAGAAGCAAGTAACCTACCTAACAAGATTGGGAGGGATAGCAAAATAACAAGCCTTACTAAGAGCTACAAAGGATAGGAAGTCATGGAGATCCATGATCTTAAAGAGAAAAATGTAATAAATACAGATTTCATTCAAAAAATTTGAACACTCTTAATACCATTGTCAAACTTTTGATAAAAATGTTTCTCAATGAAATATTTCATTATGACCAAGGAATACATGATAATATTAATAATTAATTTTTACTGACTCCGTACCTGACCCTGTCATAACAACATTCGTTGCAGCTTACCTCTCTACTATTATTAGAGTGAAACATGACATTTTGACAACTGCAGAAAAAAAAACTTTCTAAATTTGTTTTACTTGATCTTATACAAAGTAACATTTTTCCAGATGTAGAAATCTCTTATCCTTGTGTTTATTTTATGTATGTGCATATAAGACATAGGTTCTTTGTTGTGGAATGTGTGGTTAGTGTGCTGAGGCCATTGCATTCACTTTTGCATAAATAACATGAGAAGAGAATTATGAATCCATCTCTTCTCTTCTCTGTTAGTAACTCTTAGCTGGGCTTGTTAGATTTGCTTGGGAACCAGTCCTGGAGAAGGAAAATCTGAATTCAAACTCTATCCCACAAAAATCTACTTAAAAAAATAAAACCATCAATGAAAATAAGATAATATAGTTTTTAATTATTTTGTAAGGATACAGAAAGCATTTATCTCCTTTTGGTGGCTATAAGTCACATGGGTCACATGATGGCTACTTTGTGATGTCACTCCAAACAGTGATGAAAAGCAGCAGTAGAAATTCAGTTGGTTGACAGCAGCAACATGTGAGGTTGCTTTCTTTTGGCCTGAACCAAAGGGTAAATCTGTATCCCCTGCAGCTTACAAGTCCACAATGCCATTTCCCTTTGTGAATATATCTTTACCAGATATAGAATGATCACAGTCCTCAATTTGGGAGAACCCAAGACTCGCTGTTTTCCATTCGTGGAAAACGTCTTTACCTGGAACTTAGATTAATCCAGCTCCTTTGAATCTGGAGTCCTAAAAATGGCTTCTCTATGTCAGGAGTTTTCAGTTTGTTTACAGCATACAAAAAAGTAAGGTTGGTTTCCTTATCTTGGGCCACCTATGGCCAGGCAAAAGGCTAAATCTGCCTCCCCGAGCAGTTTACAAGTCCATGGTGCCATTTCCCTTTGGGAATATATCTTTCCCAGATATAGAAAGAAACCTGAGCTCACAGTCCTCACTTTGGGAAAACCCAAGACTCACTTTTTCCTGTTCATGAAATATGTCCTTGCCTAGGACATAGATGAATTTGGACTGTTTCATACTGGAGCCTTAAAAATAACTTCTCCAGGTACAGGAGTATCTCTATATTATATGTAAGACCCTTCTTTTTTGCTTCTCCTTATACTCTGCTTTGTTATGTAAATATATGTGATATATTATTCTCTGCATGGGTCACATGTATATACATATTAGTTTTGTGTATGTCTTAGTAATATAAATGTCTCTCTGAGAACAAAGCATGTTTGTCATTCTTTTTCCTTTTAGTTATTTCATTCAACACCATCTGTGAACTACAGTGTTATTATACCACAGATAAAATAATGCCTATAATGGGGGAAATACAAATGGGAGAATAAATCTTTCTTCCAAGCACTCCTGTTAAAATATATTATAAACCATATTACATAACATTTCCTGTTATGAATAAACAGACTCTAATGCAATTCTTTTCGTGTTAAAGAAGAAGAATCAATCAGAATAATAAAGTCCTGTTTTCTGAAGTCAAAATCTGGTTTAAGATTTGTGTTTACTATTACCAAAACTGACTTTAGAACAGAAATTAAGACAGAAGGTAATGATTGACATTGCATTTAAATTTTTGAAGATCAAACTTGACTGGAAAACAAGAGGCCAAAAGAGAGTTCCACAAGAGAGAAGTGTGAGAGAAGAAATTGTTAGTATAGAACTTGCAGTTATATCTAGCCATTTAAACTGTAAAATGTTGAGATCTTGCCACTGATCTAGTACTGTGCTTAAATTCATAATACCAAGATACCATAGAGGAGAGTTCAAAGTCTATTCCCTTTATACTAGATCAGAAGTCCCCAAACTTTTTAGACCATCAACCCAGTCATGGAATCCTTGACCCTTTATTAATCCCCAGATATTTTCTTTTTTTAATCATCTCACATGGTAATAATCAATCAAAAATGGCTTTGAGCAAATAAAGCCTGCAGGTCTTAGAAAAGAACATCCTTCTTCAAACCTAGTGGACTGACACTACAGAATTACAAAAAACTGTACCAAATAACAGAAAACACATCATTTGAGTACTTTCAACAACTAAAATGGATAGCACATGTAACTTGATTAATTTAATTGATTGATTTGTTTTTTACATCTTAACACTTTTGGGGTCATTTAAAGCCAAAACATATTTTGGATTATAAGAGTAATTCTTTTTACAAATGAATATTACATTAACAATTTTTTGAGAATAACAATGATTTTTCCAGTTAAAAGTCCAACTGTTTAACCTATAGCTAGGGTGAAGAGATGGATTAATACTTTTCCCAAGGGTATTTGCATGTAAATGAATGTAATGAACTCAGCTGAACATGTAACTCAAAGAGAAAATAATGATATAATCAAGATGTTGATTTTCACACTACTTCAAAAAAAAAGAATTGAAAGGAAACTCCTTCCATACTGGAAAGAGCAATAACAGTTACTGGATTTGTAAAACTATTTTCCTGAAAATTTGCTTCATTAGAAAGATTTTATAAATTTTAACTGAGAGTACAACTGGTTGTCAGTGTATGCTGACTGTTTCTTTATAAGGAAATAGTTAATATTACCATACTTTGATACATTAGGTACATAAACCAAAACTTCTTTTATTTGGTACATGCTATTATCAAAAAGAAAACCAATACTTAAGAATTAGAATATTGGAGATATAATTTTTTTATATACCAGAACAATGTTAGAAGAATTAATGACAAAGTGGAAAAAAATATGTTGAGTCTGACCAAAATCTCTATTTAAAAAATGCTAATTGAATTAAAAGAAAAAGCAATTTACTAAGACAAAAGTGAATAGAAAATGCTTTAATCAGTAAGTCATCCACAGTAAATTTGCATTCAGGTTCTTACTGTTAAACTTCTGCTGCTGGATTTACCTTTTTCACACTGGTCACCTTCACCCTAAGAAGATGGCTTCCCTCTGGGTGACCTATATATATATATATATATATATATATATATATATATATATATATATACCTTTTTCAAACTGCCATATTGCCAAAGAGAATTAACTCAACACTTACAATATTTCTCCTTTCTTGCCAGATCTCCTATTACCACAATGTGGGATATTTAATAGCAAAAGCAATAACAATATAAACAAAAAGAAAATGAAACTAAATAAAATTGTCTTGACTATATACCCAAGCACATATAATTAAAAAAAAAAATTAATTTAAAAGTTTAAAATTTCAACGTCCCCTCTCCTTCATGCAGATGTATAGTTCACTCAATGTAAACATCACTTTAGTCCAATGAGCTATAGTTTACTGGCCTCTGTTTTAAATGGTGTATATCAGATTCTTCAGTGTCAACTGAACCTCAAATGATGAGTTTTCGGAGCATGGCAAGAAATTTGATAATTCATCAAAGTGTCTAATGACTTTCCATTATAAAGGTCAATTAATATAATTGTTAATCATTTCTCATAAGCTGTGGAAGTAATATTAGAAGAGGTGTAAGAGGTTAATAGGGTTAATTTGCACCATAAATTGTTTCCAAGGTACAATGGTTTGCTGAAATAGAAAAGACTGGCTAGGTCTGTTGCTAGGAAAGTTAGTTCACTATGTCATATTAGATAATTTTCCTCTCCAGAAACTATATTACACATTTATAAGTCTACCAGTCATCCATGCTTTGAATATTGCTGTCACATCTGGTCTGGTCCTCATGTTATATATTTAGAGATTCTTGATAAAATCCAAAGAAGAATCTGCAATATTATTGGTCCTGACCTGGCATCTCACCACATTTCCACTGCCATAATATAGTTTCCATCTGCCTTTTTCATAAATACTTTCATGGCAATTGTTCTGATGAACTTTCCTCTATGTTCTTGTAAATAGCTTATCACATATTGTAAACACACATTGGGGTTTAGATTTTTTAATTGTTGTTTGATTCCCCTCCCCCCTCCACAGACAAAAAAATTGTACATATGAGGACTAGTTAGGATTCTATAGAGATTCTGAGGTATTATGGTGGATGTAGTAAGAATGGTATGTAACAATGTGTTGTTTTGGTGTAAGGAATATTGTGGTATATTTGAATCAGTGATTGTGGCTAGCTAAGTTTAATTATGAGACAGAAAAAGACCAGCCTCCCTAATACACCAATTTTGGCATTATGCCACATTTTTGTATTTTAATGCAAAATAAATATCACTTTCATCTATATTCATTGGGGTTTCATTTTTAAATGTTGTTATACTTATTCCCCATTCCATTACAGATAAATCATACATATGTGAACTAGTTAGAGACTTTGAGGTATTGTGGTGGTTGTTGTAAGAATGGTAAGTAAGAATGTGTTGTTTTTGGTGCAAAGAATATTGTTGGTTGTTGGAGTCAGTGTTTGTGGCTAGGTATATGTTATATTCTGTGCTAATAGGAATATATACTTGAAAAACACGGTGGATAAAATAAGTAAGGTTTATTGTAATGAATCAGTACAATAAGAATAAAGCTAACAGTTATACACAACGTCATCACAAGTCAATCCAGTAGTGAGTGTTACTATTGGAAGGTCAGTCATTCTCATATAAGTGTGAGTCATACTCAACAGATCCCAGCTAGTCAATATTTACTAGACCCCTCTCATGAGGGTAGATGTGGTACAAGGCAGAGTTTAACGTGGGTCTTCCGAGCCCTTAGGCTCGACCAAAAAGTCCCCATAGAACCCACATAAATTGAATCAGGTTGTTTTATCTCCCCGAACAAGACTCTGCCCAAAGGCAGAGCCTCATCCGGGTTCCTCTCTGCCTGAAGACAGAGAGTTCGACCATCTAGCTGGAACAGATCCCAGCAAGTATATTTAGCCACCCCCCCACGAGGGTTGCATATGGCACAAGGCCAGGTTTAACGTGGGTTCTCCGAGACCATAGGCTCCTCCAAAAAATGCCCATAGAGCCTATATAACAGGATTGGGTTGGTCAACCTCCCCAAACAAGAAAACAAGACTCTGCCCTTCGGCTGAGCCTCATCCGGGTTCCTCTCTGCTCAGAGGCAGAGAGTTCAACCGTCTAGCTGGAACAGATCACAGCTAGTCTCTGTGGCCTGTTGACTTACAGATACTTATAGGTAGTTACTAGCTATAGTGTAGTCATTCATGGGGGTGACAGGTTATTCCATTACATCAGTATATTTAATTATAAAACAGAAAAAGACTAGCCTCCCCAATACACCAATTTTGGCATTGTGCCATATTTTTGTATTTTAATGCAAAATAAATATCACTTTCCTCTATATTCATTGGGGTTTCATTTTTAAATATTGTTATAGTTATTCCCCATTCCATTACAGATAAATCCTACATATGTGAACTAATTAGAGACTTTGAGGTATTGTGGTGGCTGTTGTAAGAATGATAAGTAAGCCTTGTGCCACATTATTGCATGTTACACAAAATAAATATTACTTTCCTCTATTGTTCCTAGACTTTATGACAGTACTAGATTGGTGGCAAGGTCTCATCATTTTACAGTTGAAATGGCAGCTAGATATAACTGTAAGTTCTTTGCTAACACTTCAAATTGAGTATCTTGTTGCACCTTTCCATGTTAACATTCTTTGCTGACATGAAGTGGAAAGACTACATTGAATCCATTGCTAGGTAGGCTGCTGAGAAAGTTGGTTCACTGTGTTGTGTTATACAATTTTTCTCTCCAGAATCTATCTCACATATCTGTAAGTTTAACATTTTTCCATGTTTAGAATATTGCTGCCACATATGGTCCAGTGGTCCTGCTATTTATTTAGAAACTCTTGATAAAAACCAAAGGAGAATCAGCAATATTACTGGTCCTGACCTGGTGTCTTGGCTCCAGTCACTTTCCCCACTGCCATGATGTTGCTTCCCTCTGCTTTTTCTATAAATATTTTCATGGTAATTGTTCTGATGAACTTTTTGTGATGGTAACTAGACTTCATGAATTTAAGCATAGTACAAGATTAGCAACAAGGTCTCATCAATTTACAGTTGAATTGGTTAGATGTAACTGTAAGTTCTATGCTAATAGTTTCTT
>CAHIKZ030001160.1:382500-387500 GCA_903632075.3 Acanthosepion pharaonis
TGTGGCATGCATTCGGTGCACCAGGTTTCTGTATTCATCCCTCCAAAAAGTGTGGCTGGTCCTGCACGAGGCCTTCACCACTATAATCAAATCTCATGTGTGCCGTGTCGGGATGTCGGTTTCCTGGGACTTATCGGCCTGACCCTCATACGCCGAACGCGACGTGAGAGTCGATATATATATATATATATATATATATATATATGTGAAAATATATAGAAAATAGGAAGGAACTGATTATATTGAAGTTTTCGGCTCTTGTTTTGAAACATGAGACCTCTTATGTAGTGATTTGGAATCATATTTTAAATAAATAATTATATTATATATATATATATATATGTTTGGAACAATAAAAAATATTAATATGTATATATATATATATATATATATATATATGTAAGTGGATACTGCGGTCAACACCAAGCAGTGACAATCTGTTTCATGCTTGAACAGAATTTCCAGATGGCATGATGACGTTTGGTTCAATAATATCAACAAGTTCTGTCTATCTAATTTTTTATTAACTTTTTAAATATCCAAATTAGATGTTTTACATAATTGGTAACTTTCAGGAAGAAAAGATACGAAAGAATGTACTTTGTCCTCAAATGTACTGTCGGTACGTTGATGACACCTTTTGTTTATTTAACGGTGAAGTTGAGGCTGACCAGTTTCTTTCGTTTTTAAATGGTATCCATCGGGCAGAGGTTCACTATTGAAAAAGAGTCCAATCATCAATTGGCCTTTTTGGATGTATTAGTACATCACACATTAACAGGTTTTCTCACTTCCGTTTATAGAAAAACTACTTTCGCAGGGTTGTACACACATTGGGACTCTTTTTGTCCCACTAAGCGCAAGATTAATATTATTAAAACCCTCCTACATAGAGCTTTAAAGATCTGCTCTGAGCCTTTCTTGAATGATGAAATCAACTTTATTAAGGATACCCTATGTAATTTGGGTTATCCTCTTGATACTGTTAATTCAGTTATCCGTAGTAAAGTTGAAGAGTTCAGAAGTGCCGAGCTCTACACTGTCAAAAAATGCCCAGTTTACCTCAGATTACCCTGGATTGGTACCAAATATGAAAAAATAGCTAAACAAATTTCATCCAATGTTCGTTGTTGTTTTTTCTCTGCTGAAGTTGGGATTATTTTTCAAACTCGGCCTATGTTTCGATTCATGTAGTAAAGACGTTCTCCCCCATCAAATTAATTCAATTATTTACAAACACGCTTTGAAGTTATGGAGCCGACTATATAGGAGAACAACTCAATGCTTAGACATGAGAATAAAACAACACGTTCCTACAAAAATTAGAAATCACACCCTGCCTTTGAATGGACTCGTCCCGAACACCTATAGTTACGCCATATGCAAACACCTATTAAAGAACAGAGATTGTGCAGCCAAATGTCCCAGTCTCAGTCCTTATTTCATCTAAAGGTTCTGGAGGCACTTTACATCGGGTCCTGCAAGCCTTCTTTGTGCAAACAACGTGAGTGTTTGTTGGGACTCGCTGTCATTTGTCTCTAGTTCCTTTTGCATATTTTTTTTTTTTTTTACAATTCCTTTTATTGTACTTTTTTCTGTGTTAATTTTAAATCTCCCGTTGAAGTCTGAAAAGCGGGAGCGAAACCGGTTGCTTCACCCATTTTTTTTTAATGTCTCGTAATATTAAGTTTTATTTCGATCATTAAATTTTGTAGCTACAAAAATATCTTTAAATATGTATATATATATATATATGTAAAGAAAGAATGAGCAAGAGAGAGTGATTTATATATCCATTCATTGATGGCACAGATTGAATCTATATAGAAATATTCATAAAAATTATTTTTCTTTTTAACAAAGTGCTGATCCATGACAACCAAACATACTGAGTATGAACAAATTGTGAGCTAATCAAATCCGTTACGTGAGGTGAAAGACGTAATGTAATCTAGGAGGCAGAGAAGGGAGAGAATAAATAGATGGTGTTAGTTGTAAGTGGCAAGGGATAATTCTTTGCATTAAGAGTGACAAGAAAGATAAAGAATTCTGTTGCCAGTTGCTGATAGCCATGTCATAGCAAAACATCAAGAAACATTTTGGACAGTCAAAGAAAGGATGCAGGCTTCTATCTGATTATAAGCACCAAATCCTGCCACACCCAAAAGGAAAAGAAAATAAGAAAGCATAAGTTGTTTGCCAATGCTAAAATGGTCTGTTGGCTGAGAAGTTACAGCATGAAAGCCTAATGTAATCAAGCATCAAGTATTTTCTTTTTTGTAGATATTTTTCCATTTCCTTTGGTTTTGCTGACAATATTTTTTAGTCCATATTCTTCACTTATTGTTTTTCTCCATTGCGTTTTTAGCCATTCTTTTATCGTTTTATTACTTGCATATATTTTTTATATATATATATATATATATATATATATATATATATATATATATATATATATATATATTTATATATATATATATATATATATATTTATATATATTTATTTATATATATATATGTATATATATATATATATATATATATATATATATATATATATATATATATATATATATATATATATATATATATTATATATATATATATATATATATTTATATATATATTTATATATATAAATTTATATATATTTATATATATATATTTATATATATATATTTATTTATATGCACACACACACACACACACACACACACACACACACACACACACAAACAAACACACACAGATATATGTCTGTATGTACAGGCAAACCTTTCATCTACAGAACCCCCATCAATGAACTTCGGATGCAACAGACAAAATTTGCAGGCAAAATAAAAAAAAATTTGCAGGAAAAAAAACTTCCAAATCGTCAGCAATGTATTTCAAAATTTGTGAGCTTGGCAGAACAAGTTGTATTAGTTCTCAAAATCACCACTTGGTGGCGCTGGTGGGCCTTTCAATTGTAAGCAAAGACAGAAAGTATGATACAGCAGTGAGTGTGTGAGAAAGTAGCTGTGAGAAATCTATTATTTTTGTTATTTTGATTAATATATCTATATTAGGTGTATATTTATTTATGCCATATATACATGTTTATAGTATTTACATTATGATCATAACTACTGATAGTTACAATAGTGGTTTTATAACTCAAATATAATCCCTTCCCGTCTACAGACAATCGGTTTTAATGGACCACTCTCTCCCCTATTATGAGATGGGAGGTTTGTCTGTACATCAAAATTTTTTGACAGTTGATTTCATTAAAAGGACTAATGATGGCAGCAACAACAATAATATTTTTTAATTAATTGACAACTAATTTGATTTACAGAAGTAGTAGCAACAACAATAAAAAAAATCACTTTTTTTCATAATTATAAATATATAATGTATTATTTCAGTTATAAATATATTATTTATTATTTATAGAGGATTTGTTTTGGTTAACAGTAGATAGGCTCACCTATCATCCAGCCTGAACTCCTTCCATATCTATTGAACAGGAGTAGAGGTTCATCCCTTGTTTCCTGCTCTGGATATGGTTTACTGGTTCTCTTTCTTTCTTTCTTTCTTTCTTTCTTTCTTTCTTTCTTTCTTTCTTTCTTCTACCAGGGTCACAATAATTAAATTGTCTTAACTTTTTGGGGATTAGACTAACTGGTGGCTGTGAATTTCCATTGTGACGGTACCAGGTTGTCAGTTTGCTGGCTACAGCTTCCAATTGGTCATTAGGAGCCTGGACTTTGATAGCACTTTATATATAAAACTTTGCTGCTACAAACATTTAAAACTTTGTTGCTATACTCATAGCTAACATTATTTGGTTTTATTTTTCTTATTTAAAGGTGTTCTAAGATTTTAAGTTTTTGCTTTTTATTATTTTGATGGTGTATTGATGTATTTTCAACTAATATCTGTGAATGTGAACTTCCTTAAATGCTCTGAGATTGAACTATGCTCATCCAAGTAGAATGTAAGCCTTCTTGTCAGCATCATTGTTGTAACACCAACATATGTATTAATATTTTTATCAAAGATGCAATCTCTCAAAGGACATTTAAAATGATATACAATGTTGGTCTTTTGTAAGATGCCAGTTGATGAAGAAGATTTATTTTAGATGACTCGGTTGGTCATATTAAATTTAATATAGTATATAATTATTTTTATTATTTTTACTTATATCAGTGGGGATATATTAGTGTTTATGAGTCTTTTTAAAATTTTTCCCTCCTGCTCATAGTTAGAATGCATTTGATTACGGTATAGTAGTTTGATACATTTACTGTTATTTGATGATGTATTGTGTTCATTTTTATTTATGTTTATACTCCTAGTAACTCATCTAATGGGTTTATCAACATTGTAATTAGAAAAGTCATTATTAATGAGACATATATATATATATATATATATATATATACACAAATACAAGGTTGGTATAGATGGAATAAAATTCCAAAACCAAAAACACTATTTTTTTAAAAAGTGCTCAATACAAAGTAGAGTGAATAATATTTATTCAAAATTATAGCATAAGTGTGTTAAAAACATCACTAAAAATAGCCATTTTGTTTCAACACTTCTGGTGTCTTGTCAAGTGACGGTAGAAGCGTTGAAACAAAATGGCTATTTTTTGTAATGATGTTATAACATACTCATGTTATAATTTTATATATATATATATATATATATATATATATATATATATATATATATATATAGAGAGAGAGAGAGATACAAACACTATGTCAGATTTTAATCTGCATATCAATGTTTTCACAATAAAAGTATTATTAACCAACCAAAGTTGTTAAAATTTTCAGTATATACTTATGTTTATATGATAAATATTCCAGATAAGATAAATGCAGAGAATTATTGTAAGTTCTTGGACAAGATGTTTTTTGAATAATACAAGTGGCAACCAAGAAGCTTTTAAGTTAAAGTGTATATTTATACAAATTAATACTCCTTCATATACTCCAAAA
>CAHIKZ030001160.1:397500-430000 GCA_903632075.3 Acanthosepion pharaonis
TTGAAAATAAAGTATACATTCAAGGTTTAACAACTAAAAAAGATGCTGAAATACAAGTGAAAATTTAAATGAAAATTGAACAAAACAGTATTATTACACTGTAAGAAATACTGGATGATTGCCAGACAATTCTAAGTTTGAAACACGATGCTGAAGAAATTCAGAAAAAAGAACGTGCTTTGGAACAAGCAAAGGACAAATGTATAAAAAGGATAATAAATCCTTGTTTCAGATGTAGTAAATTACATCTTGGAAAAGACTGTCCATTTAAAAATGAAGAATGTTACAACCGTGACAAATGAGGACATATAAAGTCACACTGCAAAATTAAACCAAGAAAAAATTCTCACAGGAAGAAATTCATACACAACATTGTGACATAAAAAATGGTCACAGAAAACAAAAGGAAATTTGTGAATGTGAAAACAAATAATGTGGGTATGAAAATGCTACTGGACACTGGGGGTGATATTTCAATAATCAGTGAAACAACATGGAATGCTATTGGAAAGCCTTTATTAAAAAGGAATTCCAAAGTCATTATTTCAGTTTCTGGTGAGAAATTATTTTTTTTTTGAGAAATGACTTGTAATGTCTCATTCTGTAATAAACTAAAGCTTATGTATTAAAAAATCCTACAAATTTATTTGGTACTGACTGGATGGAATTATTTGAACTTTGGAATTTGCCAATAAATGTTTATTGTAAAAATGTAAGTGGACAAGTAATTTAAAAATGTCAGTCCACTTATGTTGATGGCAAGTGCATTTAAAAATATGCCTCCACCAACAAACATGACTCTGTTACAAGCTTTTCTAGGACTAGCTAATTACTATCAAATATATGTACATGATAATATGTATAATTTGAGAGCTCCACTGAACAATCTACTTAAAAAAGGAGTAAAGTGGAACTGGAATGATAACTGTCAAAAGGCTTTTGACGAAATAAAAAAAGAGTTACATCAGATTTATCATGAGCACACTATGATCCAAAAGCAGAAATTGTAGTGGCATCAAATGCTAGTGAGTACAGTATTGGCACAGTAATTTTGCACAAATACAATGGCGGTAAACTGAAAGCCTCTGCTCATTCTTCATGCTCACTTCTACCAACAGGAAAAAAATTACAACCAGATAGAAAAAGAGGCTCTAGCAATTATATTTGCTGTGAAGAAATTCCATAAATTTAATCATGGGAAAAATTTTAGGTAGCAAACAGACCATAGACTCTATTAACAATATATGGTTCAAAGAAAGGAATACCTACACATACAGCTAAGAGACTACAATTTTGAAATACCATCTTATTAAACTATGATTTTATGATTGAGTATCAACTGACTAAAAACTTAGGACATGCAGATGGATTATCAAGATTAATAACTAAAAATACAGAACCATTTGAGGACACAGTCATTGCAGCACTAAAAAGTGAAATGGAAATAAAAAAACATTCAGTGCAATGTAGTACAAGAGTTACCAGTTACCCTGGAAAAAATAAAAGAAAAAGCCAAAAATGATGTCTTGCGAAAATAAAAAGCAATTGAAAGAATGTAAAAAAGAATGAAATCCAGACTTGCTATTGGCTTCAACCATGTCCTCCAGACGACTTCAGAATGTTCTGCAAATCTCCTGGATGATCTCCTTGTTTATGTTGGTGAATGCTGCCATAATCCTTACATCTTTGGTATTACAAGGAGTTTTCTTGGGCTTTTGCTCAACTGCACCCTAAACATAATAATCAAGAGCCTTGCAGTCTGGGGAGTTAGGTAGCCAAATGTAAGGGGTGATTTGGTTGCAGAAATTGTCTGACAGCCATGACTGGGTTCTCCTGCTTGTGTGACATGGTCCAGAGTACTGTTACCAGAAATAGAGTCTTCCAGCAGGGCAGTACTACATCCTCAAGGCACTTGATGTAAGCATCTGTCTTGAGTTTGGGACACTGTAGGAAGGTGAATAGAGGCATAATGTTGACATTACTAATGATCACCCCAAACACCATAATGTTGACTGGATATATTATCTTTTTTCTGAATCCTCTGCACTGTCCTCAGATTGGCACCCATACTCTCTGAAATTTTTATATTGGAGCTTCTGGCGTGAATGCCAAACAGTACAGCATGCCATTTCCAAATTTCTGGTAGAGTGAATTTTTCTCACAGATGGTGCTCAACTGACCCTGTGCATTCAACAAAATAAAAAAAACAAACAATGTGCATGCCCAAAATTAAAAATATAAAATAGCGACAATTTACACATCGAACCCTGTATGTCCCTCTACAGATATAATTATATCAATAAGAACATTATTTTAATCTGCTAAAATCCTTTTAGAGGATGAATTGCATTACACAGAATTTTTCCACTTCTGTTGCCTAACATTGTTCTGATATATATATATATATATATATATATATATATATGAAGAAATATAGTCTTAAGATGTGCTATATCTATGGGATAAAGTGCTCAATATCAGAGATAGAGTGTGTGTAAATATAAAAGTGAATATGGATTGCATCTAGCATGAAACAGACTGTCGCCTGTAAGTGTTGACTTCTATGTTCTTTTATATATTATATATATATATATATATATATATATATATATATATATATATATATATATTATTTTAGTTATTTTTCTATTTGTTTAGATATAAAATAAGCTATTTGAACCAGTAAGTTGTTATGTCTAATATAAATTTTTCATATTCTACTACATTCAGTATGTTTGCATACTGATAACATGAAAAATCATTGAGATTAGTTACATTTTAACATAAAAAATATGCTTGTCTGATTGCACCTTTTGTAAAGATGAATACACAATCTATCTACCTATATAGTTATCTAACTACGAATTTCATTTTGTTCTGATCTATTTTTGCTATATCTATATTAGTCATATCTATTTGTCTTAGTCATCTATCTATCCATCTATCTTAGTCATCTTGAAGTCATATCTATTTATCTATCTCTCTATCCAACTCTTTATTTTAGTCTATTCAAATCTATCTACCTATTTATTTATCTATCTTAGTCACATTTATCCATCTATCTTAGTCTGTCCAAGTAAATCTTTCTTGGTATCTAGCTATCTTAGTCTATTCCAGTCTGTCTATCTATCTATCTAAGTCTGTTCAAATCATTCTATTTCTTTCTCTCTCTCTCTCTCTCTCTCTCTCTCTCTCTCTCTCTCTCCCTCCCTCTCTCTCTCTCTCTCTCTATCTATCTATATATATATATATATATATTAGTCTGTTCAAATCTATCTATCAGTCTGTCTTTGTCATATCTATCCATCTATTTTAGTCATATCTATCTATCTATCTATCTGAGTCATATCTATCTACCTACCTATCTATTTTAACCTGTTCAAATCTATCTGTCTGTCTCAGTCTGTTCAGATCTATCTATCTATATTTTTATGCCTTATGTCATGTGCCTGCATATTTGTAATGGCTTTAACATTGCATAACCAGTTTTAATGAAATTTGGTTAACAGCTTCTGGGTCAGATATATTTGAAACTTATTGATATTGGCAAATGATTAATTTGATTTCATAACTGATTCATGTTTCAAAATTTGAAATGAATGTGCAAATTCAGAAAAAAAAAAAAATTAAGACAAGAAATAAATTTTAAATTCTAATACCAGAAAATTATCATCTTAAATGAAATATGAATTTGAAGAAATTGAAGTTGCAATGTCTGAAAATGAATATATCCAAAATGATTTTGATTTCAATTTAGTTGATCAATTTTAAGATGTTCTAATTCTGTTATATAAACCTCTCAAAAAGACCCCCACCCTCCAATCTAATTTTTGGATGTATCTCTTTTGGTTTAGTGATTATATCACATGTGTGTGTGTGTGTGTGTGTGCACACACACACACACACACACACACACACACACACACACACACACACACACACACACACACACTCAAAGATTTTTCAAACAGTCAGGCTGGTAGATGAAAATAAATAAGTCTACTCAAATACAAGTATCCACTAAAAAAACAATGTTTAAATATATATATATATATATATATATATATATATATATATATATATATATATATATATATATATATATATATATATATATATATATCTAAAGAAGTAATGAATTTTTTGATTTATTAATCTGACAGATTTTAGCAGTTTAAATGTTATTTTAGTTTTTTAAAAAAAAAAATGTCTTTGTTCATGTTTGGAAACAAAACTGAGCTGATATAAAAAATTTCAGAAGATCTATGATGAGAGAAGTTTCACTTAGAGGCACAATTTCAGCATTACCTGATTGACTGGTTCTCTGTAAATCAGTTGGCTAGAATATAATAAGTGGCATGGTGAGTCTTAGCCATGAAGGTTATACCTGGCATGTACAAAGGTATGTACTTTGTCCATGCACTTTCCATGGAAGTAGTGATAGTGTAGCAAGAGACTTGCCACATTCCGTCTGGGAGATAATTTGCTGGGTGGAAAATAATTCATCACCCCTCAAAAAATTCAGAGACACTTTTGAACTCTAAGACTGGAAAATGAGGACTTTGCAGTTCCTGCCCAAATATGACAACAGTACTCCATTGATTATTTACCCATTAACACCCAATTTCATGCAGTGTGATTTTCAAAATGGGTGTTTGTTTCTTTTGGACGCTCATAAGATCTGTAATTCTTTATCAAACTTTTTAAAAAGGAATTTGTCAGTTGACAGTTCAAAATAATTTAATTCAGGCTGTTTGTGGGTAAATACAGTGTATGATGGATATAAGTTGTCATCTAAATTACACAAAAATTGAAAATAACACTGACATCTCATTTTAACATATATTAACCAAAATTATACAAGAATAATTTGAAATACTAAAGAGTAATTTTATTCAATAAAATCTCCATTGGCTTCAACCATGGACTCTGTGGGAAGATGAATGGAGGCATAATGTCGCCATTACTAGTAATCACTCCAAACATTTTCGTAATCACCATTAGACTCATTCAACTCTTTCCCAATCCTCTGTATGGTCCTCAGATTGACACACTGAAATGTTTGTGTTGGATGTTCCAGCATGAATGCTCAGCAGTACAGCATACTGTTTCCAAATTTCTGGTGGAGTGACTTGCATCATGGTGCTTTTTTTTTCTCAGACTCTACTATACTGTGCAGGCGACAAAATCAAAAAACAAACAGCACACATGCATGAAATTAAAAATATAAAATGGCGACAATTTACCTATCGCATCCTGCATATATATATATATATATATATATATATATATATATATATATATATATATATATATATATAGTTTGTCTGACGATCGCTAAAGCGTGAAACCCAGGTCACGAACTCACATCTATCCAACGAAATATGTTGGCTCTATCTCTGATATTGAGCGCTTTCTAATAATACAGCGCATATAATATATAAATAATTATACATATATATATTTATTTATATTTACATACACTTTTCATATATATATATATATATATATATATATATATATATATATATATAGTTGTGTATCGGTATGTCAATAAGTGGATATGCAGATAGTGTGAATGGATATAAGTGTGAAAAAATGAAAATTTAAGAGCAAAATTCAGTTGCATTTCATTCCAAGCAAGGCAATAAAACCAGTAAGATGCAAGGGGTTACTGATTGTGAAAGAATATGAAAAAGAAAACATTATTAAGGAGAGAACAATAAAATAACAGGAATTGACTGTGTTTAAATTTTTGAAGATCAACGTTGACTGGGAAGCAAAAAGCCAGAAGAGTTCCACAAGCAAGAAGTGTGAGAGAAGAAACTAGTTATCATTTACCCATTGCACCCTGTAATTGGCAAGTAAAACAAGACATTTTGTGTTCTCTAATCTTTCTTAAGGAAGAAGGTATTTCATGAGAATATTAGAAATGGGTCCACAGCATTTTACAAGCAATTAATCAGTCTGTGCATAATAAAATAATAAAAAAATGGATATTCTCGAAGTATGAATCACCATAAACATAATATAGATGAAATGAAATATATATATATATATATATATATATATATATATATATATATATATATAGAATTAATTGTTAAATCTAATTATAAGCATTATAATGTTTTATACAGTCTTTATAATTCAACTCTTTCCCAATCCTCTGTACTGTCCTCAGATTGACACACTGAAATGTTTGTGTTGGAGCTTCCAGCATGAATGCTCAGCAGTACAGCATACCGTTTCCAAATTTCTAAAATGAATTGCACAACTGACTCTACTATATTGTGCAGTTGATAAAATCAAAAACAAATAACATACATGCATGAAATTAAAAATATAAAATGGCGACAATTTACCCTGTAGCAAAAAATATTCAAACTTTATTATAGTGAATATTTTTCTATTTTAAATAGACAACCATTTTTATTAATTAAGCAGTGTGAATTACTGTCTATGGCCTGTGCATTTCAAATACTAAGTGACCATTATAATGTTTGAAGTAGTAAAAATGTCAGATTAAAAATAAATTCATTAATTCTTCAGAAATAGAGAAAGAAAAGGAATAATGAAAGAATGTATAAAGAGATAAGAAAATTATGAAATAACCAGACATGTGCATATGTGCACACATACAGCCATATATGCACATGCATATACACTTGCACACACACACACACACACATACACACACACAGATGCACACAAAGAAAAAAAAATCAACCTAACACTAAAAAAAAGTGCATAAATTATTTTTTAACTTAATATAAAAATGATGAAAATGAGAAAAATTGACAGACAATTGTTGATACCTCTTGACAAGTGGACTGAACACATAAGCAAAAGTACATCTACAAAACTCTCAAGTAAAGTTTCTGAATATAACATGAATCAGCTAAATTTTATATTTGTATTAATCCTATATATATATATATATATGTGTGTGTGTGTGTGTGTGTGTTAAGGCAGCATATTTTCATTCAAGTTTGTTTGGTAAAATAATCTGGACATATTATGTGTATTTATTTTAATACCTAGATCAACATTTTAATGTTGATATTAAATTCATTAATTCATTCCCTTAGATAAAACATTTAAAAGAAAACATAATAGCTTTAACAGTTAATTTTTAAATTAATTATAACAAAGCATGTTCATGTATGTTTATAAATGTAACAGAGTGCGTTTCATGTGCATTTACAAAAAAATTCACAACTTTCAATTACTTTAATTTGTTGCCTTAATAATTTACACCTGAAGATGATCTTGGATGGGAGTGAAAGTACTTGGAGAAAATAAAAGAAATTAAGAAAAAACTATGGTTCCTTCCTTAATGAATTTAATATCAATATTAAGAAGTTGATCTGACAATTCAAGAGGATTAAAATAAAAATAGATATAAATGTCCAGATTATTTAACCGAATATATATGTGTGTGTGTGTGTCTGTGAATATTTGTATTATATATATAAGTAACTATAAATCTGTGTCGATCCCAAAAAAATACAATATATATATTTATGGTGTATATAACTATATAACTGTGTGTGTAATTAGCATTTGTAGATAATACCCAAATACTATATGGTACTCACTGCAAAGAAAGACTCAAAATTTTATAAGTTAAAATAAAGATAATACAAACCATATTAAATAAAACATCTTTTGCCACAGAAGACATTTTCTTTAATTTTTGTTTAAAATATTTAATATGCAAAATGATGATAATAATGATACATATAAATATTTGATACATACTTTTCTGGTGTGGTTTAGCTCTGTGTAACTGTTTTACTTATTATGTCAGTTTGGATTAATTTAAATCCCAGCATTCCCCCCAATTTACTATTATGTAGCCAACAAAATCTTATCTATTACACTGAAAAAAAGAGTTATTGATAATGACTGAGACAATCAATAGTACTTGAACAAAAATACAACCTTTTGATCCTGATATACAACATCTTATTTGAAAAATGGAAATAAAAAAAATAACCAGATATTGTTAGTCTAATTTAATTAAACATCTTGTGTTTATATATATATATATATATATATATATATATATACTTTAAAAAATACAACTTTTGACAAAAAGTAATATTTGACAAAAAACAGCTTAAATTAATAAAAACGTGCTTAATACAATTTTCAAAAAAACAAAAATGCAGAGCAATTTCAGATATAAAATAATTGGGTGTTATTTTATATATATAAAGTTTGAGGTCACCCTTGGTAATTTTTTAAATTTGTCCAAAATGATTTTTTTCTTACTTTAAATAAGAGAAAATTATTATACACTATTATAAAAAAGTCAGACATGATTTTTGTATCAGAAATTTTATCAAGACAAAAAGAAAAAAAGCATTTCACAATCAGATTTTGTTCTTGTCAAAGAATCCTTTAGCCTTGATTACTGCAGCACAAATTTTTGGCATTCATTGCAAAAGTTTCTCAAACTATAAGTTTGATAACTGATTCCATTCTTTTTTCAATGGAGCAATACTAGCTGGTTTACCAAATGACACTCACCTCCCCAACCAAAGGATAACTCCCAAGAGATTATTCTGTGTCAATATGTGTATAAAAATGCTAAAAGCCTAAATTGTCAAAAGAAGAACAATAGTGATTCATCTATTCTGGCCAATACTGTATAATATATATATATATATATATATATATATATATATATATATATATATATATATATTATAAATTAATTGATTTAAAATGTTTTTTCGCTACACAGTTCTAACCATGTTTTCAAAAATGGAAGTAAAAGCTCAGAATTTAATTTTTGTAATAACAAAATTAAATTCTGAGTTTTTCTTCCATTTTAAGTTCAGTTAAACTGTAATAAAAAAAACATATTTTAAATCAATTAATTATTAATATTAATGCTCTGTAAATTTACATTGAGCACTATTTTGTAAAAAAAAAATATCTATAAGAACACGGATTATATATCTTACTGTTCTTACTTTTCTTTTATTATATATATATATATATATATATATATATATATATATTATATAATTATATATATATATGGGGTCTATGGATTTAGGCAGCAATTTTTCATTAATGCAGTTTTAATTTAAATTGGAAGATACAGTATAACATTAAGCAGAAGGACATTATTACTTAAATTTAACCAAACCTAATTCAATGGATTCATACTGCTTAAAAACACCTTGTGTGTGTGCACATGTGTGTCTGTCCTATAAAATATGAACAAGATATAGACAAACATAAACACATACATTGATATAAACAGTAGTTCACCACTGTACCTACATATACATATATGTATGTATTTATGCATGCATGTAGATATGTATTTGTATCTATATATTTATCAACATTTATACATTTAGATATACCTCTCCTTATGCACTTGCATATAAACTGATGCAAATATCTCTCCTCTTGTAAGACACTCACATATATAAGCAATTCTACCATTGTAAACATCTAAAACTACATACACAGCCAAATACAAGATAAACACACATTGTCACAGGCCAAGATGTACACTCATTGAAGTCTAAACGATATCTTGGTCTCTAATTTCAGATAAAAGATAGCAATCTCTTTTCATCTTCCCAATGTACTCTGTGCATCATATAACAAATAAGAAAAAGGTAGATAACTTGCCTCTAGCTTCTGCTTTTCCTTTCTTTTCCTCTTGTTTTGTTTTTTGTTTTGTTTTTGTTTTTCTTTCTGGCATGAGGGGTGGCAAAATAAAGGTGTCACCCCAAAGCTTAAACACTGATAAGAGAGAGAAAATAAAAATAAAAACAAAAAAAGAAAGCCACCGGTAAACACATCCAAGACTTGATCACAACTGTTTCAATTCTGTGTCTCTGTCATAACGGACCAATCAGTGATGTCTTTATGTGACCACATTTCTGGAAATTGCTTTTGACCGTGCTCAGGCTATTGGATTATTAAAGTGGCATATTTTGCTCACAGTCCTATGGTTGATTAGTGTACAGTCCTAGTCTTAAGTGCCACCATTCTCCAAGACAGTAATTAATATTGCCTTAATGTCAAATCAGCACAGTGTTTTGAAGTGGAGTTGGGGGATGGAAATTGTTTCCAAGCAGTTGCCTGTATTGGATCAGAAATGGGTAATCATAAAGATTGGTACTGGACTAATGGTGACTCAGACTAACTACCTCAGTTAGGTGGAAATATTTTAGGACTTTGGCGAGGTGTGGGTGCCTTCACTTTAGAAGCATAACAGTGCCCAACTTTAAGTGCATTTAGGGACTTAAGAAAATCAGAATGCATTTCACTGTATTAGAGTGCCACCTCAAGCGTGGACAATTCCAAGTAAGCGTGTGCATAAATGTCCATCCACATAAACACACAGATAAAGGGTACACATATACAACTCAATTTTGTAGTGGGAGGGAATACAATAATTTAAGGCTGGTGGCATAGCCACTGAGCAATGCTAATCTTACAATTCATTACTACTCTAGTGAGTTTGAACCTCATTGGTCGCTCTGATCTGATGGCCTTGTAGATTGTCCTGTTCACATTCCTCCCCAGTCTTTTGAACAGGAGTAGAGGTTTTTCCTTTGTTTCTTGTTTAGGATTGGTTTTCCGGTTCCTTGTAAAATCTTTTCATTGTCTTTCACCCCAAGTAGTCCCATGCATCTTAGTGGCATTATTTCCTTACTTGGAGTGAACTGATTAAAAGTTTAAAAAGAATACCTATGAAAATAAAGCCTTTAATATTTTTATTTGTCCTCTCTTTTTACAGAGGATGGAAAATGTGACACTGAAATCTGAAAGTGCATTGGAATAGCAAATATACCTTGCAAAAGCTAAGCAAAGTATTAAGAAACAGAAAAATTTAATTAGGAACAAATGTAATTGCTGAACTGCTATGCAATATATGGGAAGTGAATACTAGACAATTTCCTCACTTAAAGCAACTGAAATATGGTTCTACATAAGGATGCTGAGAAAAATATGGATGGAGTGTCTGAGCAACAAGAGAGTTTTAAGGAAAATGAAAACAAAAAGGTCATATATACTTAAAATCAGAAATAGACTTTTGACGCATAATGAGGAAAGAGGGCTTTGAGAATTTGATACCCACAGGACATACTGAAGGCAAGAGAGACAGAGGAAAACAATGAGTAACCTACCTAACATGCTTATGCAAATAGATATCAAAAGTGGGAGTGAGATAAATGGTCAAAACCTTACTAATAGCTAGGTTAGAAAGTTGTGGAGTGCCATGATGACCTACATCCTAAAGGTACATAGCACATAGAAGAATGCTTTTCATCGACTCAATATTTATTGTGTTGCTTCATGATCAACATCATCGTCTGCCATTGCAAGTTCTTATTCTTCTACGCGCCTTGTCCTTTCAGAATGTTGGTGATCATGGCTCTCCACGACTTCCTGTCGTTTATAGCTCTTCGTAAGTTTTGTCTTTTTGCTATCTCTCCAATTCCCCTTTCTGCCAACCATTTAGCTAGGTTATTTGCTGCCTTCCTTTGTTCCTCTTACCTTCAATATGTCCTGTGAGTATTAGATTATACATTGTAATTAACTCACATTGTATTAACAACAGTTTTATTATGAAAAACACAATGCTAAATGATTCTGGCCTTAAATTTACTATGGAAGACTTAGAAATTAGTAAGTACCTGACTCCTCCTGCTATTCCCTACCTTTCTTCTTCTTTATGTGCCATGTCCCCTTAAGACATAGGCGATCATGGCTCTCCACAACTTCCTGTCCCTTGTAACTCTTAATAAACTTTGTCTTTCTGTTATTTATCATAAGCCCTGTTCCACCATCCATTTAGTAAAGCTCATACATTGATTTCTTCTGTTCCTCTTGCTCTCTATCTGTCCTGTGAGTATCAGATTTTCCAAGCCCTCCTTCCTCATTATGTGCCACAGAAATCTCAATTGTCTCTTCCTTATGTTAAATATTGGTTTCCTTTTTGTTTCCATTTTCTCCAAAACTTTGTTGTCTCAGTCCACGGTATCCTCAGCATCCTTCTGTAGAACCACATTTCTGTTGCTTCAAGTCTTGTCTTCATGTATGAGGAGATTGTCCAGCACTCACTGCCACACAAGAGGACAGATATCATATGGCAGTTTATACTCTTTTCCTTGTTTCTAGTGAATTTTTCCTATTTCTTAGTACTCTACAATTGAGTACTGCTGCCATATCTGGGGTGGAGCTATCCAATCTCCACTTTACGCAGCCTTGTAGGGGATGAATTATCTTCCACTCTACAACTCCTTTCCCACAGAAACATTGCAAATTTCTTACTACTCCATTGCTATTTTCATGGAAAATGTTCTGATAATCTACATTCAATACAGCATTCTGGACAGTCAAATGCTGGACAGACTCCTCACAGATGAAGACGATACTTGAAGAAATAGAAATCTGGTTCTACAGAAGGATGCTGAGAATACCATGAACTGAACATGTGAGCAAGACAAAGTTTTAGAGAAAATGGAAACAAAAAGAACACTAATATTTCACTTGAGAAAGAGATAGTTAAAATTTCTAGAGCACATACAGACAAATTGATCATCTATGGACACCCCTGTCAATGGAATGCAACAGACAAAATTTGCAGGCAAAATTAATTCATGCGATGTATTTCAAAATTTGCAGGCTTAGTCATATTAGTTCTCAAAATGGCCGCTTGGTGGTGGGCTTTTCAATTGTAAACAAAGATGAGTGTACAGTATATAAAGTACATTAGAGTGTGCATGAGAAAGTAGCTGTTATTTTTGTTATTTTGATTAATAAATCTATATTAAGTATATATTTATTTATGCCATATATACATGTTTATAGTATTTACATTATGATCATAACTACTGGTAGTTACTATAGTGGCTTTATAACTCAAAAATAATTTTCTCCCATCTATGGACAATTGACTTTAATGGAATACCCCTAACCACTATTAGTCTGTTGATGAAAGGTTTGTTCGTAATGAGGAAAGAAAGCTTAGAAAATTTGACACTCACAGGACACCTCAAAGGCAAAAAGAACAGTGGGAAACAGGAAGAAATCTACCTAATGAGTTTGTGTAAATAGATGGCAGAACAAGGAATGAGAGGAATAGTAAAAAAAAAATTAACACTGTACATTAATAAGCTAACTTTAATTTTCAATTTATAATTTATCAACATCATGTATGTTGAGCTACCCACATGACAACATCTGGAAGGCAGTCTTGTACCATGCTGTTCCAGAAGGAGTCATGAAGGGTGAGTAAACCTGAAGCCAACAGCTGGAGATCAGAAGATAGACAAGCAGGAGTAATTTCATACTTTCATTCCACATTCTAGCTTTGTCTATTATCAGACTGCTAAGCTGCTCCAAACATTGCTCAAAAAAGTAGTGAATATTGACTAAACAGGGTGCTACCATTATCTTGTAAGATAAATGGATGCCTACTACAATAAGTCAGTTATGTGACATGACACACTTAGGTGATCATGTATCTTTTGATACATGTCTGACGAGGCAGATTTTTTTCCCGCAGTAGGTTGCCATTTCTTTCTGTGATAGACCAGTTGCCATCCAAGGCTACAGAACCCAGTCTGTCCTGCTACTTACCCATAGCTGCGGGGAGAAAAAGAGGATTCACACCTTTCCCAAGAACATTAGCATGTAAGTGAATGCAATGGATTTGACTGGAATTTGAACTTGGCTCTCTGATTCCTCAATCTGAGCTGCTATCCATTACTCCACCATGCCTACTACAATACTGTATTATTTCCAAACCTCAAACCATGACAGTTTTCACTTTTTATGTTTAGGTTTATTTTCTTGTATAATACGGTTAATACTGGGCTTCATACAATCTCCAAAATTAAGCCTGGTCAGAGTGAGGTGCAAATCCTCTTCTGGAGGTAAAAGGCAATAAGTCTGCTTAATACTTTTATCATTTATTAGTAAGTGCAATTATACACACAGAGGCTTACAGCCATATCAGGTTGAAACATAGGTTCTCATATGATCAACCAATTTAAGACATGTTGAGCTTGGTCAGTACCTAGATGGGTGACCGCTTGTGAATACCAGGTGCTATAAGCTTGGATGTGCAGGTGGTGTAATAGATAATGGCTAAGTATTGGAAATTGGTGAGTCGAGTTTCAATTCCAGTTAGATTTGTTATATTCACTTAAGCACAAATACTCTTAGGAAAGGTACAAATCCACCTCTTCTCCTCCCAGCTATGGGTTAATTAGTAAAATTTGTATCAGTAAAATTGCTATCATCTTAAAAAAATTCTTACAGTCTGAAATTAATTTCTGGTTTAAAATAACCTGAAAAAGATTGATAAGCTGTAAAAAATAAATTAAGCAGTCAATCAATCTTTTATAATGGTGTTTTCATGATCCAGCACCTCTTAAGCATCTGGGCTGACACACACACACACACACACACACACACACACATAAAAAAAAAACTTAAATACTGAGTGCTTATCTCTTGCAGAACATTGAGACAGACTCTTCAAACTGAGACAGCCCCAGTCAAACTGGAATGTGTGGTAAGCCTATGCATGAGAGAATAACCAACCCGTTCATTCAGTTTTCTCTGTGGACAAGCATAGTAGATTTATTCATCCAATACTTATTGCTTATTGAACCTAAAAGAGATTTTCACTAATGAAGAGTTTTTCTTTCGCTTTTTTCTTGTCTTCTTGTGACTAATGGGTCTTGTTCTGTGGTTGACACATGACCATGAAGCTAAGAAAGTATGCAACCAAGACGACAAGAGTTCACTCCCTTTTATACGCATTTTCCTTTTTTTTCAGCTTTTCCCCTTATTTCTTCTTTCTTAACTTAAGAGCAATGGCCCTTTGCACTAAACTTGTTCGCCGAGAATGAATAGAGGGAGATAACAGCAGTGTGACTGGGAATTATTGTGAAGGTTTTTATGATGATGGAGTCGGGGGGACTCGTGAAGGCGGCTCACTGATTAGTGACGTTGGAGTGCGGGAACTAGCAAAGCGGAAAAAGACGTGATGTTAAAGGAGGATAAAGAATTGGAAGAGTGGAGGCTAAGCACGTCTTGTCATAATTTTGGGGTTTTTTTGTTTTTTGTTTCATTATTTATTATTTTCTTCAATTGTCTCTTTAGCACGGCAACTATTTTTTGGTAAAGATTATACCCTATTATTATTAATATCCTTATTATTTTTTTCTTTTTGGTAATTTTGTTTTAATTTGTGGAAGCATCCATATCACTTGTATTTTTACATTTTGAAACATTTTTTTTTTCCTTTCCGTATCCAGTGTTTTTTTTTTAGTTTCTTTTTTTTTTACTTTTTTATCATTTCTTGTTTTTTTTTTATCTTCTATTTCTTTTTTATCTTCCATTTTTATTTCATCTTTATTCTTTTCCAACCAATTTTTATATATTTTTATTTTTAGCCTTGTTGTATGCTGTTCCTCCTACCTATTTTTCATTAATATCCATTATTTCATTCTCTGTCCATTCAACTTTATTTATTTTTCGTTATTTTCATACTCACTGGTTATTTTTTCTTTATGCACCTTTTTGGGTTTACTTTCTTAGTTTTTTTTTTCATTCATGAACACTTTATTTTTCGTTATTTTTATTCTTGTTTTACTTTTCAATCATTTTTTTTCCATTTCTTTCTCTAATTTTCTTTTTTAAAATTTGAATCCAATCCCTTTTCATTAGTTTCCTTTCATTTTTTTTCCCTTCCCTATATTCTTTCTTTCTTTCTTTGAGCATATTTATTTATTTATTCGATCATGTTTCTTTCTTTCTTTTTCTTTCTTTATTCGAATATATTTATTTTATTTCCTTCTTTCTTTCTTAATATTTCTCCACTCTTTTTTCTTTCCTTCTTTTCCCTCTGTACGTCTGTCTTCCTTTTCAAATTCATCACCTACTTTCTTGTTCTTCTTCCTATCTCTTTCTTTCTTCGAGCATATTTATTTATTTCTTTGAGCATTTTTCTTTCTTTATTCGAGTATATTTATTTCCTTAATATCTCTCCACTATTTTTCTTTCCTTCTTTTCCCTCTACGTCTTCCTTTCTTTCAAATTCATCACCTACTTTCTTGTTCTTCCTCCTACCATCCATCCATCCTTCTTTCTTTCTTTCTTTTTTTCCCTCTGTACACCTTTCTTTCTTTCTTTCAAATTCTTGTACTTTCTCCTACCATACTCCTTTCTTTCAAAATAAATTGAAGCAAAAATAATAATTTTTATCTGACCTTTCCTTTAAAATTTTTAGCATTATTTGTATACTCACTTTGCTATCTGCTTTAGTGTTTTTTTTTTTAATTTTTTTATCTCTTCTTTTTTGTCATTTTTCTTTATCTCTTCGTTTTAATGTTTTTATATTTCTTACCATTTCTTTGTCTTTTTAATCTTTCTTTCCTAGTTTTCCTCTTCTTTACATTTTATCCTTTTTTCTTCTTTTTTTATTTTATCACTTTTCTTTCTTAATGTCTTTTTTTTTCTTTCTTTTTCATTTTTCTTTTCTGTGGCTATTTCTTTTATTTTGGAGAAACCTTTTCTATTTCTTTTTGCTTTCTAATTGTAATTTCAACCTTCCTTTCCTTCTGTCTTTAAATCTCTTATTTCCTTTTCATCTCTTTCATTTTCTTTTAATTCTGACTTCTCTATATTCTAATCAACTTTCTTTTTTTCTCTCTTTTTTATTTACTCTTACTCTTCTTCCTCAAAATCTTTCCCTTGTAACCACCATTTTTCTTTTTCTCCTATCAGGTTTTTATTTTTCACAATATTGTTCTCTTTCTTTTTTTCTTTCTTTCAGTTTTGATAAAAAAAGAAAAACACCAAAATCCCAAATATTTTTTGAATAGGTCAGTTCTGAATTAACTCTTTGCAATCACTGCTAATATTTTGTGTTTGCAAAACTATAGGCCCAGCCCATAGATATCTGAACTCTTTCACACCCCACCCTTATCCCATTCTTCTGCCTCATTCCCCTTTTCCGCCTGTGCAATTACGAAAGAGCTGACATTTTAATTTAGATTAATTTCCTCTACTCGTTTTCTGGCCAAATAATTTGAAAGCTAACGTCTAACATTCTAGTTCTTTGAATTTTCAATGCAGCAGGAATTAAATTAAAAACGACGACTCAAAAATATTTTTGAAATTAGTAACAAATTGAAAATTGTTGTCTAAACCATTGTGATTACTGAGAGTTCTCTATTTATCTGGAAGCTGCCATCTCGGCATTGTTTGATGTTAGATAAACATACAGTCAATTGTAAACACCCAGTTGATGTTTATGTTGGTAATATTATTAGGTTTAGCTATCTTATGTTTATTTCATACCAGCATAATACCTGTCAAAAATGATGAAGTTATTTAAATATGACTCAGCACTTATGACATTTTTAAATTAGGATTCCAGCTCTTTTTTTTCTAATCCAAATAAGAATCTGAAATGTTATTGGTCCTGACCTGGCATCTTAGCTTCAGTCAATTTTCCACTGCCATAACAAAGCTTTCCTGTACTTTTTCAAGCTATCTTATTTTTATTTCTTACCAGCATAATATCTGTCAAAAATGATGAAGTTATTTAAGTATGACTTGGCACTTCTGACATTTTTCAATTTGGATTCCAGCTTCTTTTTTTTCTAATTCAAATAAGAATCTGAAATGTTACTCGTCCTGACCTGGCATCTTGGCTTCAGTCACTTTTCTACCACCATAACGAAGCTTTCCTGTGTCTTTTCTATAAATATTTTCATGGTAATTGTTCTGATTATCTTTCCTCTTTGGTAACTAGACTTCATAAATTTAAGCACAGTACTAGATTAGCAGTTAGGTCTCATTATTTTATAGTTGAAATGGCTAGATGTAACCATAAGTTCTAATATTAATAATTTCTTCTCTCACACTTCTCTCTTGTGGAATTATCTTCAAGCTTCTTACATTCCAGTTAACTTTAATCTTTAAAACTTTAAATGCAATGTTATCTTCTTTCTTCTTAATTCCTGTTCTTTCATTGTTCTCCCTTGTTAATAATGTTTTATTTTTCTCATGTTCTTTCACACTCAGTAACTGTTTGTGTCTTAGCTTTATTGCCCTGCTTGGTGTGAAATGATTAAAAATTTGTTTAATTTCAAAGTGTTCTTGGCCGTCCCCCCATACTCAGATGAGTGTAGTATTTGCACACTGCCCAGAATCAAGGTGTTTTTCTCTGGCACTTTTGTTCGGATCAGAATGTAATATCTGTACACTCTGTGAACAGTGCTATACATTCATAAAAAAATAAAAAAAACTTAATATTTTTTTTATTCACATTACTTATGTGTATAAATACAGGCTACCAAATAAAATTTACATATTTCCTTGAGAAAGTTCCTCAAGTAACACATTGGCATAAAAAAAAGTTTTCTTCTTGTTTCTTTTTTGTTATTAATGGCTTTTAATATGTCTGCTTTTATTGTTCAAATAAATTTTTGTACACCTGTGAAAATATTTTCCTCTTGTCTTTTATTTATATTGCCTTTACATATATATATACTATTTATATCTGAATTTCTACACACTCACACACACATATACATATTCTAAAACAAAAAATGGCTTCTCCTTACAAACTCAATGAATCAAAAAATATATTATCCTACCAACTAACTCTATCATATGTATAATTTAAAAGATTCTATCTAAATTCAACATAAAAATTTATTACTACCTACATCCAAAACAATAAAAGACAATACTAAACCAAACAATAAGCTAAAACCTGAAGGAGGAATTTACTCCATTGCCTGTAATAATTGTCACAAAAAAGTACATTGGAGAAACCTCAAGGAATTTAAATAAAAGATTATGTAAATACAAAAGGGACATTTTACATAACAATATGTTAAATGTGCTGGTTGCTCACCATAACTAGACTGACTACAATTTTGACATAAAAATGCTACTCTGATCAAAGGAGAAAACAATTCACTGGGACATAAATGTCAAGAGAGTGCCTTGATTAGACACAAAATTTGTGCCCTGGCTCTTACAACATTTCACCATTTTTGACAGAACTTCTATTATTACAGTGTTGGATATATAATAACAAAAGTGATGAAAAGAAAAAGACTAAATAAAATCGGCTAGATATACAAAAAATTCTGAAATTGCCAGCATCCTTCATTCATCAACATGAGTAGTTGTAACAATATAACAAATTTAGTTTGAAGTCCTGAAGGATGAAAAGCATCACAAACCTTTTCTGTTGTTCTTGATGTAAAAAAATATATATTGGTATCTTATATATATATATATATACGTATATATAATATATATTGCACTAGATTTTGACAAATGACAAGTCAATCTTTGAGAGAGTGTGGTGCATATGTGCCCAATGTAAAAATTTAATGTTTGTGAATTGTTAGTGTTGGAGATATAGTCTCACGAAGGACATAAGAATTCATAAAGAACATCATCTTTACATATTATTTCCAGCAAACATGAGAATGGCAGAATTAATCAGAAACAGTTGTGTAAATATATACAAAACACAATCATTGCAAGCAAATGTCGTAACATTCAGAAAAAATTATATAAAGTAAAAATAAATATGAACTTTGGTAACTTTACAAATATCATAAAACAACTCATTTAGAAATTTTAATAAAAAAAAGACAAATAGGAACAATTAAAGAAACAATTTCAACTTAATATGATACAAAGTGTTCAATAATCTAGAAAACTGACCTAGAATAGAGCTAGAATCCAATACAAAGATGTTGGAAATCGCTGATGTTTTGGGATTTTACACCACGATCATGATCACAAGTTCTATAACCCATTAGGGTCAGAGGAGTCTGAAGCCATAGTAGCAGTGATGTGTATTGGGAAAGCTAGCCCAATTCTCTTCAGGTTGGTTTGAATTCATTGTTTTGTTTTTCTTAGACTGGTTACCATAAGTCTATAGGGCCAATCTGTCCTGTTATTTACTCATAGCTGAGGAGAGAAGATATGAGTTCATACTTTTCCCAAGGGTATTTTACATGTAAGTGAATACAACCAACTTGACTGGAATTCAAAGCTCACAGATTTCTCACTCCAATCTGCTATCCACTACACAACCACAATTCCACTACATACATACATACATACATACATATATATATATATATATATATATATATATATATATATACATACATATATATTATTACTGTATATTTTATATTTAATGGGTACATGTTTCCCAGCCTGGGTTTTTTGAGAATCTTTAATAAAAAGTATATACCCTTTTGGCAAGGTTCACACCTGTGTCCCCTTTTATGTTGAGGAAAAAAAAATAAATAAAAATATATTAATTACTTATCTATATATATATATATAGAGAGAGAGAGGTAGTACAGGTAATAAATCCATTGGTACATAATGCAAGTAGATCCTAGTAATATCAAATATTAAAACTGATCCACAAAGTAATTCCCCATTTTAAAATATTTATAATTTTTACAAGAAATGGATATGAGAGGAAAGCGTTCAGGTTTTATTTAAAATTTGATATGAGTACCAGTTTTCGTTACCAGCTTCTCAACCCATTCAGTAATTGCGTCAACCAATTTCACCAGAAATTCTTCTGGTACAAAAGACATAAATTCTTGTATTCACCATTCAAGTTCTTCCAAAGTCTTGGTTTAGTATAGTAGACTTGCTCCTTTAACCAACCCTAAAGAAAAATGTCAAAGGGCGTTAAGTCAGCTGGCCGCTCATACATAAAATAGAGTTACTTTTCAATTACCCTCTATTTATTTATATATGTATATTATTTATTTAAAAGTTATAACATAAGTATCACTACAAAAATAGCCATTTTTTCAACACTTCTGGTATCTTGTCAAGTGATGGTGTTGTAAGTAAAGTAAAAAATTGCAAGTAAAATAAAAATTTAAAAAATAGTTTTTGGTTACTGGAAGTTTATTCCATCTATACCAACATTGTATTTGTATATATATATATATATATATATATATATATAGAGAGAGAGAGAGAGAGAGAGATAAAACTGCACAGTGAGTGTGGTAATATAATTTAAATGCAATGCCAATTGTAATCTTAATTCCAGTTCTTTTTCTTTTATTGTTCTCTCTCCTAAATAATGCTTTTCTTTTCTTCATATTCTCTTTCACCAATCTTTTTTGTCTTAGTGGCTTTATTGCCATGCTTAGGGTGACATGATTAAAAAAAAAAGGTGCTTGATGTAAAATAACAGAGCTAAAATTTATAAAAGTTATACTAAGAATAAATATACATTTGTTCCTTACTGGTGCAACACTTGTTGTCAACTGTGAGGAACAAATGTATTTATAACAATAAAAGAAGATAGATAGATAGATAGATAGATAGATAGATAGATAATTCATTTTTTATAATTTTTTTTTTGGTTCCCCTTGAATCTTTGCATTCTTGCTTGAGGAAATGATTATATATATATATATATATATATATATATATATATATATATATATATATATCTCCAAGTATAGGATTAGTGTATACAGAATAAATTCAATAACCAACAAATACTATTCTTAAAAAGAGTGCTCAATACAAGTAGAGCAGATATAATCATTTATTCGAAAATTATAATATAAAAATGTTATAAAATCCCTACAAAAAATAGCCATTTTATAACATTTTTATGTTATAATTTTCGAATAAATAAATGATATATATATATATATATATATATATATATATATATATATATATATATATATGATTTCTGTAGTTCACTGCTACCAACCAAGCAAAATTTGTTTTCTCTTGATGATGGCCATGTTGGCTGAAACTAGTTGAAATCTAAATGAAATAATAATAATAAAAATGAAAGAATATTAATCTACAACCCAGTGTGTCTGAAGACTTTAATTTTAATATTTTTTATTGTTCAAAAAAATATATATATATATATATATATATATATATATATATATATATATCTGTATATAAATAAAAAAGAAAGAACAGCAAGATATATAATCCGGTGTTCTTATAGATATTTTTATTTTTACAAAATAGTGCTCAATGTAAATTTACAGAGCATTAATATTATAAATTAATTGATTTAAAATATGTTTTTCTTCGCTACACAGTTCTAACCATGTTTCAAAAATGGAAGCTAAAAGCTACGGATTTAATTTTGTGATTAAATTAAAGACTCCAAAATTCACTTGAGGATGAAATGGAACTAATGTCTTTAATTTAATCACAAAATTAAATTTGTGGCTTTTAGCTTCCATTTTGAAACATGGTTAGAAACTGTGTAGCAAAAAAAAACCATATTTTAAATCAATTAATTTATAATATATATATATATATATATATATATATATATATATATATATATATATTTTAACCACCAACCTGTTCCTAGCAAAATTTAAATTTATTATTCAGTGTTATTATTATTATTATTGATTTGAAATCATTTTGTTTTTATATATGATGGTCATGATGATTTTTATATTTTCAGTGACTTTTTAATAAAAATAATAATTATTAAATAATTTTCCTTGTTTTAAATACACATCATTGGAAATGTTTAACTGCAAAGAAACATTGTGTCAAAAAGATGTTTATTCCCATTATAATCACTATTATTGTATCCACTTTTCACTCCATCGGCAATTTTTATTGTTTTAAGAAACAAACTAGATAATATATTTTATTAATTAAACATTATTTTTAATGGATATTAAAATATTTTTAATATTAAAATATTATTTGAGAGACAATCTGTCTATTCATTAAACAGTATATTTATTTATTTTCATCTACCAGCATGAATATTCAAGAAATCTTATTATAGAAAAATATGCACCCTCCAACAGGATTTGAACCTGCATGCTTTACACCTCTTGACCATGATGTGCATTGATGATCAAACAAAGTTAAATAGTGCTTTTAAATGCAAATCTTTTCTGGACTCTCAAAATATACATATCTGCTCAGTTTTATATCCTAACTTAAACAAAGTAATTTTTAAAGAAGCGATAGATTTTGGTATCCATTAAAAATAATATTTGAATAATAGAATCTGTCAGATTAATAAATAAAATATCCATGACTTCTTTAGAAACTGCATAATACCATATGTTTATTAAAATATTATTGTTTTATTGTTCACTGATAATTTTATAAAATTATGAATAAAAAACTTGTTTTCATAGTTATTTATAAAATGGTAGTTAATAAATATTGCATTGTTTTTAGTTTATATATTTTAATAATTTTTTAATAAAAAAAATTATTTTCAAATTTATTGACAACCATTTTTTTGCAGGCACAAAAGTTAAACTTTGCCACATTTTCTTTCTGTAGTTTTTTTTTTCAAAAACAAAATGTCTTATTATACTCTAGTGTATTCTAGTATCAATTTTCCTTGTTCAAAAAATTTCAACCCTGATATATTTTTCTTACATGTTATCATTCATATAAAGATTATCATGTGTATGCTTCCAAAAAAGAAAATGAAGAGAATAAACTAGCAATGTGGAACATGTAATTCCAAGCTCACAAGATCCTATTTGTGCACTAATTGAACTTTTTCAAGTTTTAACAAGAAAATACATAAAAGGCTTCAAATCAGAGTTTAAATATTTGCCCACCCTGCCCTACAATTAGAATGCCAATTTCAGATCAGTCTGTTTTTGACAGCATCCAGCTTCTTTGGAAGCAAGTAAAAAGTTTTAACTAAGTAAAATTTAAAAAAAGAAAGATAAAAATGAAAAAAAAGAAACTTTGTCATTCTTTATAAAACAAAAAAGACAAAAGAAAAGAAAAATACTGAAAAAGAGGATTTTTTTTCTGTACCCTTATAACTATCTGTTTCTTTCTTAAGAAAATGGCTTTTAATTTTAAATATCTTCCTTAATAAATTGATATTCACATTTGTTATTGACAAGAAATATTTTTACTGTTGAAGTGTGAGTGGCTTAATCTAGTAAAGAGATAAACTTAGGATATGAAAGGAAGTTGAAAGATTATATTGAATCAATTGTTAGGTCTGTTGCTAGGAAACTTGGTCCACTGTGTTATGCAAGACAATTTTTTTTTTATCCGCATCTGTCTTATATATTTATAAGTCTATCATTCATCTATGCTTTGAATATTGTTGCCAAATATAGCCTGGTGCTCCTGCTATAAATCTATAGATCCTTGGTAAAATTCAAAGAAGAATCTGCAATGACATTGAACCTGACCTGGCATATCAGCTTCAGCTTTCCTTTCACCATAATGTAGTTTCTTTGTGCCTTTTCTATAAATACTTTCATGACAATTGTTCTGATGAACTTTCCTCAATGGTGCCTAAACTCTATGAATTTAAGCACAATACTCGAATGGTAGCAAGGTCTCATTGCTTTACAGTTGAAATGACTAGATGTGACTTTAAGTTCTATGCTAATAGTTTCTTTTCTCACACTTCTCTCTTGTATAACTCTCTTCCAGCTTCTTGCTTTTCAATCAAGTTTGATTTTCAAAAATTTAAATGCAATGTCAATTGTTATCTTCTTTCTCCTTAATTCATGTTTTTTTGTTGTTCTTGCTCCTTAATAATGTTTTCCTTTTTCCTATATTCTGTCACACTCAGTAACCCTCTGCATCTTAGAGGCTTTATTGCCTTGCTTAGGCTGAAATGATTTAAAAACACAATAAAAAATAGTGATAGTGCAGTGAAAGGCTTGGAATGTTTTGTTTGTGGGAAACGGGGTTATAGGATGGATGGACTAAACTTCTTTTAAATTAATATTTCTGATACAGTGTAACCCGGATATAAGAGACCCGGATATAAGAGAGATTTTGTCTGGTCCCAAATTAGAGCCTGTGTTAATGTAAACAAAATAGACCAAACCCGGATATAAGAGAAACCCGGATATAAGAGACTTCTTCTCTGGTCCCGACAACTCTCTTATATCCGGGTTACACTGTATACTAATTAGAAGTGATGTTTAATAAAATGTTATTTTATCATATTCAAAACAAGTCTTATTTTTTATTATTCCTATTATATCTTTATAATCTAATATTAAAATGTTATTTTTCTGTAAAAAGGCTTATCATTTTTCTCAATCTGATTATTGTTATTTTTTCAAAAAACCATTTTCTTATTAACATGATTACTATATAAAAGTCATATTGTTTTATATATGTTTCTTTTTCTTTGAGAATAGGCTGTACCAAATTTACTTTCACCCAATACCACAAATTTCCACGAAACATCAACATGAAAACTAGAGTCATGTTCTTAAATAGCATGAGACTTTCATATGGATGCTGTGCTTAGTGTCAAACCTTTTCAGAAATATCTAAACTGTCAGCCACTTCCTAAGATCAATGGTGAAAAATGGCTTTGAGCAAGTGAAGCCTGGGTGTCTTAGCAACAATCATCCCTCTTTGGACATTGTGGACTGGTGCTACAGATTCACAAATAAAGAACTGTACCAAATAACAGAAACCACATCACTTAAGGACTAACAACATCATCAACAGCTAAAATGAATGACACATGTAATTAAAAAAAAAAATAATGATATAATCAGGATGTTGGCATTTCACACTACTACAAATAAAAGGTTAGAAAGGAAACCCCTATCAGTACTGGAAAGAGTGATAACAGCTACTGGACTTGGGAAATCTGTTTTCCTGAAAAAATTGTTTTAAGAGAAAGGTTTTATAAATTTCTACCAAATGTAGAAACGAGCTACTCGGTCAATGAATGCCAAATGTTTCCTTGTAGGGAAATGGTTCATACGACCATTGCCATTATGCAAACTGATTTTATGTTTATATATTTTTATATTCATATATTTTATTGGTTTTTAGAACTTCACAAGTATAAATATTATGATGTTTAAAAAGAATAATTTTTTTTATTATTCAAGCAATATTATTGATATTAAGACATTTTATTGAATTTTTAAAATAATTTAAATGCATATTTTAAATAATTTAAAAAATATGATCTGTTTTTATTATCATTGCTTATCTAAAAATTATTTTTATTATGTTATTTCAGATAATATTATAATTTGTGTTATTAATTTTCAAAAGCAAAATTCTTTTTAATTCCTCAGATAAAATTTCAAACAAATCGTATGATGAAAAATTCAACACATGCCAAAAACACGGTGTATAAATTGAAACAGACGGAAGGGAGATAACTTACATTTTATTTGAAATTCATTTGATTTTCCTCACCCACTCAACTCGTTAAAAACGATAAACAATTTTACATATTCGAAAATTTTGATTTTGTGATTTATACCTACTTTATTTTTTAATCTATAGTTCAATGCCCAAATATTTCTAGATACGGCCATTTTTGCTATATTTATTTATTTTATTATTTTAGTTTTTTAATTATACATTTCTTTAAGCACAAAAGTTAAGACTGGCTAAGTTATATCTTTAGAAATTACACAAATACCCTTTTCTGTATTTTTAATTTTTTTTCAGTAATGTTCATCTTTTACAAGGCCCAAGAGCCACTCTAGGTAAAGGGTTACAGATTAAGAGGCACCGTTTATGGGGATATGTGAGGAAGAAAACAGATAGCCCTTGACCTGAACAGGTTAAGATTGTAGTGATCATGAAAACATCCTCTTGGGAGTCTGTTCCACAGAGCAGTGGTTCATGGGAAGAAGCTGTTAAAGTGGAAATTACTTCTCATCACTGGAATACGGAGGAAATGTGGGTGGTTTGCTACTATGTAAGTGGCATGGTGTGTCCTTGTCGTGGAGGTTTGAACTGTCAGACCAGAGAATGTAGGTCATCCAAAAACTTTCCGTGGAATTAGCGATAGAGCAGCAAGAGGTTTGCCACGTCCTGCCTGTGGAAGAGAGTTTGAAAGGTGGAGAATAATTTGTCACCGCAAGGGTTTGGAAATGTTTTTGGGCTCTATCAAGGCTGGAGAGTGAGTTCTGAGCAGCTCCCACTGAAATATGACAATGGTAACCCATTTTTGGCTTGATTTGGCTCTTGTAAAGGTAGAAGATAGCAGTAGGATTCAGGTACTTACTGGAGCAGTACAGGGAGCTGACCATTTTACCTGCATCCTTAGCAATGGATCGTATATACAAGTTCTGCTTGAGGTCAGATGCAAGTTTGAAGCTCTTTCAAGCTCTTTCAAGGCATGATAACTCCGTGAGGGCACATCTGTTCATCATGACTGGTGTTAGTTGGTGGTCCAGTAAGTAATGATGGAATGTAACTAGTTTGGTTTTTGAGGCATTGAATACAACCAGCCAGTTTTTACTTCACTGGCTACTGGGCCTTAATATATAAATGGACTAAGGTGGGGAGGTCCCTTGAGGCTTGCTCAATTCTGTAAGTAATTGGAAATATGATTAACATGTGATTATGAAATACATCACCTGGAAAAATTTCATGGTTTTCTTATTTTAATTTTTTGATGTATGTGTAATGAATAAATAAGCTCATTGCAAGTTCCACAACTATAAAATACCCATAGAAATTCCCATTTTGCATCCAGGGCCAGTGTTAGGGTTTTGTACCCTTCTCCTATGAAACTTTGATAAGGGGCTCCCTCTCTATATGTCGATTTCAAACATTCCCACCTGGGTGCCACAAACCCTTGAAGGAAAATTTTTTTTGTGGGAAAGGGCAACTTTCAATACATATTCATTATTTACTTTTATAATGAAGAGTTTTTTTTTATTTTAAAAAATCTGAGAAAATGTTATTCTTTTTGTAATAACCACCAATAATTTCATGACTAAATTTTAACTCAAAAAAATGTTTAAGTCACAGATTTTTACATTTCCATAAAGATTAATCACTGATGCATCTCTGCTGAAAAAAGTTTTACAATGATTCCAACACAACACAAATGGGATTCTCTTAAAAATTTATTGTAAAAGTAGTATTTCAATTTTTGGGAAAATTTTTCATGTGTTGAAATCTTTAAACTTTTTTTATTTTTAAGCAATCATTTTCTTGATTTTATCTTTCTAGAAATGTAAAAAATAGGGACTAGAAATTTTATTTTAATTACTAGCCATGGAATTCTGGTTAGTACTACTATTATGAAAATAAAAAACCTCTTTAGTAGATGATCTTGGAATAAAAAAGGATTTTACCAAGATATATTATCTTTTTAATTGATTTAAAAGAACTGTTCAGAAAGAAAATTACAATTTAAAAAATAAGCGCCACCGAAATTAGCACTTCTGCCTCAACTGCCTTCCCCAGTAGGCATGGAGTCCCCATGCAGTTGAGAAGTTCAGGGTAGTAAGCACCGGCCCTGTTGATTATTATAGTTGAGGACTGAACTCGTCATGAGTTCCTGTGTAGTACACACCACAATGGACTTGCAGATACAAAATGTATATTATCAGTTGATGACTGACAAGGTAACATCAGTTTAAAAATAATTTTAAAAAATGGCAGGGCCCAAAAAATGATCCCCCCCACCCATCAGGTTGGTGGTTTCAGAGGTAAGATGCACCAGCTCTGATTGCATCATTAAATATTTGAGCTTGCCAACTTTAACCAAATATTGCAGTAACAATCATAAGTATGAATGATTTAGTAAATGCTACTTTAATTAAAAAAGAAAGCAATTTATTAAGACAAAGGTTTATAGAAAGTGCTTTATCCACATCCATAGTAAATTTGCATCCAGTTTCTTACAACATTACCTTTTTTGGCAGATCTTCTATTATCACAATATGGGAAATTTAATAACGAAAATAATAAACACTATTTACATTATTCGGACTATTGTCCTCATCTTTGTTGCCATATCACAGTGTTCTGGCCATTGTATGCTCCAGCCTTCTTCAGATAGTTGGAATGTTGAATGTTGAATATCTCACTCACTGGTAGTAGACTGTTCTAGTTCCACATGCTATATCCTGAGCTGACCAAGCATAGAAATGAATATAATATGGGAATCAGTAATAAGGAGTGCCAAAGAAAAGCAATAATAACAACAAAAATTGCAATTTTTTTGAGCTCTGGTAAAAATGGTTGCTGAAGACATTAAGTTAATAAATCCCAGAAATTCATACACAGATGTCCTTAAGGACACATGGCACAGTGGATAAAGGCGTTGGTTAGATCCAGTGACAGGAACCAAAGAGTTGTAAGTTCAATACCTGGTTAAGCTACTGGAGAACTTGGAGAGATGAATTAACAGGAGATAACTAATAACTGACATTAATTAGACATGGCACATGGAACTAGAACAGTAATTAGTGTACATAATACCTCATCTCAGAAATATACACAGATACGAAAATAATAAAAACAAAAGAAACTAAATGAAAATTGGACAGACTATATACCCAAAACAGATATTTCAACGTCCATCATGTGTATGACAAAAGAAATAAAATAAAGTAAAGGGAATGACAGAAGATCAAGAAAGTTTTATAGTAAACAGAAAATGTTTTATTTTAATTTTATTGATTTGATCAGTGGCTAAAATGGGAAAATCATAAAGGTTTACGAGTAAGAAGTTAGAAATACTTCAAAATAACTTTAGTCAGTAGTTTCTGGGGTTTTGTGGTATAGTTTACATGTCATGTCAGCTAACGGTAGTAAATAGACTGCTCTGAAGCAGATTACTGCAGAAACTGACTTTGCCAGTCAACTTGCTTAATTTTAGTGCCAACCAATGAATACAAATACCCAGATGAAAGACCTCCACTTGTAAAGTCATCCGACCACGTCAAATGACCCAGAACTCAGAGAAGTTTCATTTATAAAGATAAATTCCATTAACAACATCACTTTAGTCCAATAAAATACTAAAAGATGAAACATGTCACATGAAAAGTTTTTTTTTTCACTTTGTCATTGATTTTCCTAACATTGTTCTGGTACATAAAACTGATATATCTTTTCCTCACATATCTCTTGGTTTGTTTTTCTCTACCGTCATTTCCTTTTTTTCCCCTTACATTTCCTCCTTTCAGTTTTCTTTATACCCCACCTCCTCTCCTTCTTCTATGTTTCATATTCCTTCAGAACGTGGACGATCATGGCTCTCCACAACTTCCTGTCCTTTGTAGTTCTTAGCAATGTTTGTCTTTTTGCTATCCCTCCTAATCTCTCCTCTGCCATCCATTCATACAAGTCAATTAAGTAGGTTACTTGCGTTTATTAACAGCCCCAATTGCCTTCAATATTTCCTGTGAGTGTTGAATTTTCTAAGTCTTCTTTTCTCATTATTCATCCTAGAAATTTCAACTGTCTCTTTTTGATTCTAAGTATTATTTGCTTCCATTTTCCTTAAAACTTCTGTATTACTCACGTCTTCCATCCATTTGTTATTTGTTACTACCATCTTCATATTTTTCTTCTATGTGCTATGTTCTTTCAGGATGTGGGCCATCATGGTTTTTCACATTTTCTTTTATCTGATATATATATATATATATATATATATATATATATATAGTTTATATAATTTTCTATAACGTGCTATATATAGTTTACATAATTTTCTATAATGTGCTATATATAGTTTATATAATTTTACTATAATCTGCTATATATAGTTTATATAATTTTCTATAATCTGATATATATATATATATATATATATATATATATATATAATTTTCTATAATCTGCTATATATAGTTTACATAATTTTCTATAATGTGCTATATATAGTTTATATAATTTTCTATAATCTGATATATATAGTTCATATAATTTTTTACTATCACTATTAACTGAATTACTCTGGTTTTTAAAAAAAATTGTTTCCAAATTTTAATTTTTCCTTTGAAACTCATTTGGCAATGATATATATTTTGCTATTAATTGTATTTTTTTCTCTAGCTCTCATTCTGACACCAAATGGAAAAAATATAAATGTAGTACATTTATTTTAAATGTCTTGACTTGCAGCGGTAATAATAAATGAATTACTAAATAACCTCAACCATATTAGTAGACTATGTAGAAGTCTGAAACCAAAATAATTAATAATTAAAATTAAAAATTAAAAGTTAAGCAAATATTTTTAGAATTTTTATAAGTAATAATGATTTACTGATACAAGTCCTACTAATTAACCAAAAGCTGGGGTTCAAGTGGTGGATTCATACCTTCCCATGAGTATTTGTGTGTAAATGGTTATAGCAAACCTGACTGGCATTGGAACTCGTCTCTCTTATTTCCAATTCTGAGCCATTATCCATTATACCACCTGTACATCCAAGCTTACAGCATTTGGCATTCCCAAATGGTCACCCATCTAGGTATTGACCAAGCTCAACATGGCTTAACTTTGGTGAACGTAAAGAACTGGTGTTTCAACCTGATATGGCTGTAAACCTGTATGTGTATAATTGCACCTACTAATAAATGACAATGGTATTAAGCAGATATATTGCCTTTTACCCACAGAAGATGATTTGCACTGAAAATTATATAAAGTAATCTTAGTATGCAAATTCTTACTCATTAGCGCCCCCTTCTAATTTAAAGGGTGCCCCCCTTAAAACACTCAGGTGAAAGGTTGGTATTAAGAGATGTGAAAAGTGTTGAAATGCTATTTAATATCGAATTTCTCATATGGCAGAAAATCTCCTCACAGATGAAGAAGAGGTTTGAAGTGATAAAGATGTGGCATTACCGATGAATGCTGAGAACACCAGAACATGTGAGTTATAATGAGGAAGTTTTAAGGTAAATAGAAAACTTATACTTACAATCAGAAAGAGACAACTGAAATTTCTGGGACACATAATGAGGAAAAGTACTGAGGTAAATAGCAATATGGAGGTTCAGTCTGAGGTGGTAATTCCAAGGGTTAAAAATCAGTCTCACAATAGATAGGTAGATAGATAGATATGAAAAGACTGATCTCTCTCTCTCTCTCTCTCTATATATATATATATATATATATATATATATATATATATATGAATGAAGAAATACTGTCTTAACGTGCTATATTTATGGGATAAAGTGCTCAATATCAGAGATAGAGCATGTAAATATAAAAGTGAACATAGAAAACACTTAGAGGCGACAGTTTCATGCTAGATGCAATTGTCAGGCCATTTTTTATATTTATATATATATATATATATATATATATATATAATAAAAATGTTGATCATCAGAGTTGAATTAGACAAGGAAACAGTTATATTAAAGAGTGCTCAATGCACAAATAAAAATTTAGCATGTAGAGCTAAGTATAGAAAATTAGATCAGCCAATTCTGCTACCTTGGTTTCAACCTTTCGGTTATCTTCAGGCGATTTCAGTCAATTGATTTCCTAATGCTTTATTTTTCTTTAAAAATAAAAGAAATTATGAAGTCTATATTTTTTTTGGAAATATTGTTGTAGCTAATTTTTCTTGTTGACAAAGGTTGCAGAGGTTGCTATGATTGTTGTGTGGTTTTGCCTTTTTTTTAATTTTTCAATTTATTATCGGATCTTATTTAT
>CAHIKZ030001160.1:432500-592209 GCA_903632075.3 Acanthosepion pharaonis
CATCTTTTGACAGGATTCGAACCTGCATCCTATATGGAACCGTCATTTACGCTGACGTGCCTTACCGACCAGCCACAAAGGAGCGTTCGGTAGACAAGGTCGAATTTACTGCTTATAAACTTCAATCTTCCATGAATCTCGTACATTCATAACTGCTCTGGCGTATCAAATGTAAACAAATGACGTCATATATTAAGAAATGGACAAAGTCCGACAATTTATTTATTAAAGACATTTTTTATGTTTAACGTTCTTTTTTATTATAAACAGAGCATTTACTTAAATACTTGTATCTATAAAAAAGAATATTAAACATAAAAAATGTCTTTAATAAATAAATTGTCAGACTTTTGTCCATTTCTTAATATATACATATATATATATATATATATATATATATATATATATATATATATATATATATGTACGTATATAGACTGACTGCCTGACTATTGTATGTAAACGCATGAAACTTGCAATCATGGCCAGTCACTGCCTACTGAATTGTGATTTTATAAAATATATATATATATATATATATATATATATATATATATATATATATATAATACTGAATTGTAATTGGTAGGGATTATTCCAAAGAGGACTTTTAGTCTATATGAGAGCTCAATGTATGACACAAAGCAAATTATGATAATTAGAAAATATTTAAAACCCCATTGTTAGTAATAATTTATTTCAATGAATATATGCATATTCATCTCATCAGACCAACTACATTTTATAAAAAATAAATTGTAGTTGGTCTGGTGAGATGAATATGCCTATATTCATCAAAATTAATTCATTACCAACAATGGATTTTTAAGTTTTTTCCTAATTATTGTGTGTGTGTGTGTGTGTGTGTGTGTGTATTTAGACAGCAAATTCTCATTTAGGCATGTCTGATTGAATAAATTACAGACATTATGTCTGCTAATTTTTAATAAAATCTTATCATAATCACGAATAACTAATGTTTAATGTTAAATGATGAGAGAAATGTGCTATAGCTGTTTAAATTTCTTTTATTTTCATTTTCCAAGTATTTTCGATCTTTATCCAAGATCATCTTCAAGGGTGCCAGTGGTACAAAACTATATGTTATTCATTAGCATAAATATTTCTATAAAGATGTGCATTGTTATCCATTATCATAATTTTTTCATTATGCTTTTAAATGCAAAACGATTGACAGTGTACTGAGCATTTATTTGAATGTGAAAAAATTATCCATTATGGAATTTTTTTCTTCTATGTTATTTTTTTTCTTCTATGTTCTATTGTGAGACATCTACAACAACATTCCTGTCTACATTCACAATATAAATAATTACTAATCAACAACACAACTATCCTACACCATGAAAACAACAAATTTAGATTACAGATACTAGAAACAATTTATATTAAAAATTAAAGCTGGCACCGAACAGAATCAACTATGAATACTGCAGTAATGTTCTAAAATACCTGTAAAGGAACAGTTTTAATGCACACGTGACCATGACATTACGACATAGAAGAAAAAAAATTCCATAATGTATAATTTATTCATGTTCTAATGAATTATCCCTTCCAGTCACAAACTGGTAAAATAAACACACACACACACATATATATATATATATATATATATATATTATATATATCAGTCTCTTCATATATATATATATATATATATATATATATAATAATTATGAAAAACCATAAAAGTCCATTGTCGGTAATAAATTTTTTTTGACGAATATATGCATATTCATCTCATTATACCGACTGTATATATATGTACCTTTTCCATAAATATTTTCTTGGCAATTGTTCTGATGGACTTTCTTTGAGTATACAACTCTTTTCCAGCTTCCTGCTTTCCTGTCAAATATGTTCTTCCACAATGCAACTGTAATGTCAATCACTATCATTTGTCTTTTTGAAACCTGTTCTTTTATTGTCCTTTCTCCTCACTAATGTTTTCTTAATTTCTTTCACTCCCAGCAACCTCTTGCATCTTAGTTGCTTTGGTTGGGAGAAATGATTAAAAATCTATCTATCTATCTATCTATGTTTCATGACAAAAGCAACAGCTTCTGAAACCAATATCAATATCATTGTTCATTTAAAAGCCACGATTTCAAGTCTTACATTTTAAGGCAAACCCTTTGCAAGCTTATTGCTTCCTAACAGTACATTCAAATATCCATAAAATGTTTGATACCTCCATGATATCTGGGTGCATAATATATATGCAGTTATATGAATTTCTTTCAACCAGACTCCTAACAAACTATTAATCTCTTTATCACCCCCCACTTTATCCTATTCGTATATATTTCTCCATATTAGCTGACTTAACTGCATTTAATGGTAGCATGCCAAATTAGAGATTTAGAGAAATACTTACAATGCATGCATTGTAAGTATTTATTTTAATCTCACTTTCTCTCTATCTGTCTGTCCGTGTTTGCTTAAATCTATGCCTCGTTAACCCATAGCTATATAAAATGCTTATTTTTGATTTGCCAGAAACTGGACCTTTTTGCTTAAGTTACTTTACAAAGAACAGTTAGAGCTAATTTGATGAAAACAATACATAAAAGCAATGACATTGTTTCTTTGTTCACTTGATTTCAAGAGTGTTATTTCTCAGAAATATTGAATAACCAAAAGCAATCTAGTGGGAAGCAGTTCTTTACAGCAAATAGAACATTTGGTGGTTCACCTGATATTTATAAATGTTTGTTCTTTACTAACACTGACCAATCAAAGTTGGGCATTTTTTTTTTTTGTTTTTACCAGTTTTTATCTAAAGGTAAAAGCACAATACACAAATTCCTCATATGCATGAAAATTTTACAAATCTACCATTTGCCCATGCATTGAATACTGCTGCCATATCTGGTCTGGTGCTTCTGCTATTCATCTCGAGATTCTTGACAATATCCAAAGAAGGATCTGTAATGTAATCAATCCTAAACTGACATTTCAACTTCAGTCACTTTCTCACTGATGTGGCATGGCTTCCCTCTGTCTTTTCTACAAATATTTTCATGGCAACTGCTCTGATGAACTATTTCACCTGGTGCTCTGACTACATGAATTTAAGCATGCTACTAAATTGGTATCTATGTCATATTTGTCTACTGTTGAAATAGCTAAATGAAACCACCACTTCTACTCCAACAGTTTCTTTTTTCGCACTTCCCGCCTGTGGAATCCCCCTTCAATTTACTTGCTTCCTTATCTTCAAAAATTTAAATGCAACATCAATCACCATCTTCTATCTTCTTGAATCTGATTCATCTTTTGCCCTTTCCTCAATCCTCCATATACTCAGTCTTTTCTGTCACTTTCAATCCCTATAACACCCTGTGTACTCCTAGCATTTCTGCCTTGCTTGGGGTGAAATGATTAAAAAAAAAAAAAAAGAGAAAGATTATTGCAAAAGTTTGTGCCCAATTAGAAAATTTAAACAAAACTTTACATGCTCACAATAAAAACATTTATTAGTCAAGTACATAGTCTCCATTGTTTTTAAAAACTGCCTCCCATCATTCCCCAAGCTTGCTGTTGCCATTTTTGTAGAAATTTTGTGTTTTTTTTTGGAAGAATGTTGTGGGGTAGTTTTCAATTTACTGTAGAGAGTCAAATTTTTTGTCATTTAAATTGTTCTGCAGGGACAAGAACAAATGAAAACCTGAAGGATCCAAGTCAGGAGAATATGGCAGGTGATGGAAAGTTTCCCATCTCAACTTATTTCCCATTTTCAAGCTTCTGTAAGGTCAATTTTGCAACATGTGGTCTTGATCATGAGATATCGATTTTCAAACTCTTAGCAATCTCTTCCATCAAAATCTTCGGTTAATTCTCCAGCAAGAGTATATTTTCATCGATGTAGGAAGTTCACCCAGTGCATGGTTGAACTTTTAGGTTAAAATCAACCATTAGAGAAAATGGAATCAAAAAAGATATTCATGCTTAACATTAAGAAGAGATAGCTGAATTTTTTAGAACATAATTAGGAAAGAGGATTTGGAAAATTTGATACTCACTGGAAAGAAAAACAATATATAACCTACCCAGAAAGTTTGAGTAAGTGGATGGTGGAAAAAGTTTAGGAGAGATAACAAAAAGACAAATGTATTTAGAGTTACAAAGGACAGGACATTTTTGAGAACCATGATCACCAACATCCTGAAGCAATACAGCACACAAAAGAAGAAGAATGTATATAAACAAAAATCAACAAAAATCATCAAAGATGACAGCACAAAACAATCAGGAAAAAATGAAGAATAAGAACTGTTGATTCTCATAGTCTAAAACAGTGGTCTTCAACCTATTTTACCCGATGCACCCTTTTTACCATGTCAGGATATCATTCCCACCACTTTCCAAGATTGTCCTACTCAAAAGGTGCATTCCAAATAATATGCACATATTATTGAAAATCTTCATTCTCTTTCTATTAGTATTTATACATTTACATTTTGTCATGGTAAAAACATAAGATCTATTGGACAGAAAACACAGCGTGACCTCACAGTTGCACAGATTGATGTACACTGTGTGTTGTGCCACCTAGGGGAGTTTGAAAGTTAAGATTTTGAGTCTACCAAACTGTGGTTCCAATTCATGAAATTCCCCCCCTTAAGGGGGGATCCCACACTGGTTGAGAACCCTTGGCCTAAAAGATAGAGTTGAACTAAAACAAGCTTCCTGAGGAAAGAGGGAAGTAAGTTGAAATAAAGCCTATTATTTAATTTTGCTCTGTGACATTTATTAATGGCCTGGGATGATTGTCGAAGGAGGTGCAATAAAAAGCAACTGAAATTAAGATGAAAGAACTACACTTGGGAATATTATACATTCAATACAACATATTATAAACATTATTTTTAGTGGGTACACATATTTGAATTGCTATCCTTGTTTTTTTATTTTCTTAAACAGTGAAATTAATAATAACCAGCTTATATTAAGAAGTCCTACTTAAGAAAGACTGTGCCTATGACAGGAATTGAAACTTCATCCCTTTTTTCATTAGGGAAACTGTTTCTATAACTGAAATATGTCTTTACCAGTTTGGCTGTAGAGCAAAGTTCAAATTATCTCTGTAAGGAATGCACAATTTTCCTTGTTGGCAAACTGAATTGGTAAAGACACATTTTGACTATAGAAATGCTTTTCCTGGTGGAAAAGGAGGTACAGGTTCAATTATTATCAGAGGAACAATCTTTCTTTAGTCATTCTAGGCTGTTTGTTATACATATAAATATATAACACTGAATTGCAACAGTCTGTTTCATGATTGAACACAATCTTCAGGCTATATACATAGTAATTTTTTATTTTTTATCAGACATTATTTCTTATTACTATAAACATTATTTTTAGTGGGAAAACATATTTGAGTTGCTATTCCTGTTTTTTTTTAAAAAAAAACTGTGAAACTAATAACAACCTGCTTAGATTGAGAAGTCCTACTAAAGATAGATTGTATCTCCAACAGGAATCAAATCTGTATCACATATGTATATATCAAATACTTGTACTCACTAAAAATAATGCTCATATATTAAAAAATAAAGTCAGGTAAAAAATTCATTAAAAACAAATGATATATGAGAGAGAGAGAGAGAGAGAGAGAGAGATCTGCTTATAATTGCACGAGAAATGGCTATATATTACCATTTCTTAGGGCACCTCGGCGTGGTGTAATGGTTAGCAAGCTTGTCTCGCTAGATCAGTTACGACTAAAAAGTGAGTTCGATCCTCACCAGGTACCCCATACTTTCGGCCTTGTGCCACATCTAAGCTATGCTTAGAAAATAACTATATTACCATTTCTTTTATCTTTTTCAGTTGCTTTTTAGTATAACTGCCCAAACAGTCATTCATTTTGCTTTCTGATGATATGATTGCCTAAAAAATTAAGTTAAACTAAAGCAAGATTAAATATTTAATATATGAAAATATATATATATATATATAGATATACTAGAATTTTTTGCAACACATTAACAGATGTTGAAATCCTCACAGTATTTAGCATTGTTGAAGTTATCGCAAACATTTTTTATCAAGATTTACAAACTCTACATCTCATTAAAATTTTATAAGCTAATCAATAAAATTTGAATAAGATGATTTATTTGAAATAATACTTTGACAAAAACCCTACTTCACAGTTTAATAATTTCTTTAATTTAATTTAATTTTAGAGGACTTCATGGTAAACAATATTTTTTAAGAAAATTTCTTTTTTTCCTTTTTAACAACGAAGAATAAATTTGTAGGATTTCTTAGTCTTGAACATGCAGCATACAACTGGCCATGCATAAATATTTCTTTTTGGAGCCAAATTCCAACTTTTTGAAGTGTTTGGCCTTGTGATTTGTTTATATTCAGTAGTTCTCAGAAATGCAGGATGAACTGTAAACTGTATATAAAAACTTAAAGAAAAGATATGCAAAAAAACAATATTGCATTTTTATTAAATAAGTATTTGTTATTTTAATCACTACATTATTTTTAAAACAGTAAGTGTATTTTGTATATTAAATAATAAAACTTATAATCTTTCTGAAAAAACTAATGAAAATTTATTGTACTAAGCTACACACCTTAGTAAAACAAACTGTACTTTGTACACCCTTACCTGTTTGCACTTTTCCCTAAAATTTGGTTTTGATCAATCAATGTATGGCTATTCTAGCAGATGTGATGGATGGACTAACAAAAGTCACAGAATTTTATATATATATATAGATAGATAAGTATTTGTCATTTTAATCATTAAATTGTTTTTTAAAATAGTGAGAGTATTTTGTATGTTAAATAATAAAACTTTTAATTTCTTTAAAAAATTAATGAAAATTTATTGTACTAAGTTACACACTCTAGTAAGACCAACTGTACTTTGTAACCCCTTATCTGTTTGCACTTCTCCCTAAAATTTGGTTTTGATTGATCAATGAATGTCTATTTTAGAGGGTGTGATGGATGGATGGAACTCACAGAATTTTATATATAGATGACAATAAAAATTAATGAGAAAGACTCATGAGCAGACATGCTTGCCTACATCCTGCAGAGACATAGCAAAAAAAAAAACACTTGTAAGTTTAACAAATTAATGAAGTCATTCTACATTTTTATAAGTTACAGCACTATAATATGAAAAACAGAAATTGACCTCTAGATCTAAAGAACAATACTCTACCAAGAACTTTGCATTACAACTTGCTAATAAGCATTTTCCTTTTCCTTACTGAGTTGCAGTTAGCATAAGAAGCCCATCTAGCCAGAAGATCTGAAATTAATACTCTATCATGTCACTTTCCAATAATTAAATGAGAATTTTTCTTCTAGACAAATTGTAATTAATCAGTTTAATTAACCTTGCCATCAGAATGGAATGAAACAAAGCCTCGTGACCTATTGTCCGATGTTTGACGACTAAGTTATTATAATAGCATATACTAACAGTTACTGTTGACAGAACTAAGCTGACTGATAGAGGCAACTGAAATACAGATTCGAATGTGTTTTGACAGAAGGATGTTGAAAATACAATGAACAAAGTCTGTAAGTAACGAGAAAGTCTTAAGGAAAGTAGAAACGGAAAGGACACTGGTACAGAGAATCAGAAAGAGACAGCTGAAATTTCTTAATGAGGAAGGAGAGCTTAGAAAATTCAACACTCAAATTATGTACCAAAGGCAAAAAGATGAACAAGAATCAGCAATATTATTGGTTCTGATCTGGTGGCTCAGTTTCGGTCACTTTCCCACCACTGTCAGGTTGCCTCTCTGTGGTTTTTTTATAAATACTTTTATGGTAATTGCTTGGATGAAAAGGGTGTGATGGATGGATGGATGGAACTCACAGAATTTTTAGCCAACTTTAATCTGCAAAAATTTAAATGCAATGTCAATCCCTATCTACTGATTATTCTTTCTTCTTCCTGATCATTATTAATATTTCTATTCCTAATTCTTCCAGACCCTTTAACTCTTCGTGTCTTAGTGGCTTTAATGCTTTGCATGGGATAATACCGATTAAAGAAAAACGCAACAGGGGGTGCAGCTGGCCACCTATCTGGTGAGCTTGTGTAAATAAAAAGTGGAACAAGGATTGGGGAAAAGACAAAGGTTACTAAGAGCTACAAAGAGTAGGAAATTGTGGGGGGCCATTATCGCCCACGTTCTGAAGGGACACGGCACATAGAGGAAGAAGAACTGAAGAACTAGTAATTGAAAATGAGAGGTGGAGGAAGCACAAAGAATAAAAATAAAATACGTAATTGTCTTTCAAAGATTAATTTATTCAGGTAAAGTGAAGGGAAATTGATCGGATAGACAGATGAGGAAATGAGAATAGGAAATTGTTGATTAACTGAAGAAAGTACTAATTAAGAAATTACTAATTAAGCCCTGAGGAAATAAAAGAAACAAAGAGAGTCCAGAAGTTTATTTGTACTTGACTGTTGTTCATCCTTGTTATCTATGAATTACAATATCTTGATTGGTTAAGTTGGGATCTTTCAGGTGGAAGAGGTATACTCTAGTATCAGTGGATAACACTTTAATCTTGATATTTAATAAGCTTAATTTAGTATGGCATAAACCCAAAACTAGTTGGGTGAGGAGTGGATTGTAAGTGGGTACATCTTGGCTGTTAATCTGGGCTCGAAAACTGATCTCTTGTATACACTATTTATATTCAGATTATTGTCATCACCTGGGTAACCTACCAGGAATTCTGAACTGAACCTGTAGATTAAATAAAGGGTTCAGTTCAGAATTTCCTGTAGGCTACCCAGATTGATATATACCTGAGGAAGGCACAACAGCCAAAATGTTGTGATAACAACAATAAAGATTAGGACAATAGTCTGAATATAAAGAGTATAAATAATGATAATTCCTCATCCCAGAAATTCAGACAGAAATGATCTTTTGTATTTTATTTTATTTTTTTAATACGTGTTTGCCCAAGATTGTGCAATTAAGCTTTTTATTTAATTTTTCTTGTGTTTGAACAAGAGTTTTCTTTTTTGAAGTGTGTAAAAACTGTTAAAAAAACTCCATCAGCAATATACTACTAGAAAATACAAATATTATAGCCTCATCCACAAATAAAAAAGATAAAAAATCATGGAAGCACTAATAATAAAAAAAGGAAAAGTCAACAGTCAAAACATTAACTATGAACATGGCCACAACGTGCTGACCGTGTTTGGAAAATAAAACATTCCTATAACTTACATACATAACAATTGTCATTACATTTAAATTTTTGAAGATCAAACTTGACTTGGAAAGCAAGAGGCTGGAAGAGAGTTCCACAAGCATGAAGTGCAAAAGAAGAAACTCTTACCATGGAACTTACGGTTACATCTACCAATTTCAACTGTAAAATGATGAGACCTTGCCACCACTCTAGTACTACACTTAAATTCATAAAGTCTAGGTACCATAGTGGAAAGTTTATCAGAACTTTATTATTAAAATATGCTTTTTTTTCTTCAGTATTTATCATGTTCAACCTCTTTAGAAACTATTAATATGGATACAATTTTAAATAAAGAATACTCATTATAGTAAACGTGCTAACAAAAATACCTTCTCCCTTGTTCTGCTCACACACACACAAAAAGGAAAAAATATCCACTCTGTAAAAAAAAAAAAAAATCTCCCCAAAATGATTTGGCAAAGAATTTTGTTTGTGTAGAAAGTAGCTCAAAGTTCAATTTCTCTATCCTTTCACCATTATCCCCTCAAGTAGATAATCATAATCCAGAGGAAAAAAAAAAAAAACAATCTTCAGAGGTATATCAAGATTCCAACACTTTTTTTTTTTTGCATTTTTTTTATTTTTTGGCTATTTTATTTTTACTATTTATTTACCTATCTATTTTATTCCTTGGGGATCTCAGTTCAATTATATGAGAGGGACGCCACCGAAAGCAATAACTGCCCACAACTTTCTTGCTTCCACTACCCTTTAACATAAAGGTAATTTTTTTCCAAATGAAAATATTTCCTCTAAAAGCTGCCTGGTTAAAAGATTAAAAATAAAAGTCTATTTTTATTGGTTTGACTCTAAAATAAGCATATTACATATAGGAACTGATATTAAGACAAACAAAAGTGGAAAATCCTTGAGATATTTGCAAAAATTAAAAAGGTAATTTCTCGCAGACACTTGGTTTTTGATATTTTTCTTCTTATATGTTCTACTTGTTCTAACTTTCACAAACTCTGTGATTAATTGATTGATTTGTTTTCTACAGTTTATCAACCTTTTGTAAGTTATTTAAAGCCAGAAAATATTTTTAGATTTTAAGAAATTGGAGTGGGGAGTAATAATAATGGTCTAGTGATACAAGTCTTACTAATTAACCTAAAACTGGCGGGGAAGAGAGGTGGATTCATACCTTTCCCAAGAGTATTTGTGTGTAAGTGAATATAATGAACCTAACAGGAATTGGAATTCTCTGACTAACATTTTGGAGCTTTTATCCACTATGCCACCCAGACATTCAACCATCAACACCTGGTATTCCCAAGTGGTTACCCATCTAGGTACTGACTAGGCTTGACATTGCTTAACTTCAATGATCATATGGGAACCAGACAAATTCTGTGACACAAATTTGCAAACAATTTCATTTATGCCGGTACCTGTTGCCTAAATAAAGTGAAAGAAGTCAAATAAAAAATAAGAGAAAACTAGGAACCATTTTTACAACTGTAGCAGGTCTGTTATTGGGTGGTGGAGGTGGAGGTCGTGTCCCACCCTCCACTGAAAATCATTTTTACGCCTCCCCAGTAAAAATGATGTGAAAATTGTTAACACAACCAGGGTATTTAAAGTTTTAACATAAGGTGCCTGAATCTATTCCTTCAGGGGTTAAGATTTAAAAAATATAATACTTAAAATATATGATCAGTAAAATATAGGATTTAAAACATATGATGGTTAAAATATATGATTTAGTTAGTTTGGGTTTTATTTTTATTTTTTAATTTAAGTTTTTAATGTGTTCATATTTTAATTATATATTGTAACTATTATATATTCTAAATCCTATATTTTAACTATAATAGATTTTCATCATATAATTTTAAGTATTATATATTAAATACCATATTTTAACTATCACATATTTTTAATCTTATATTTTATGCATTATATATTTTTAATCATATATTTTAACTATCATATATTTTAAATCCTATGTTTTTATTATCATGTATTTTTTAATAATATATTTTAACAATTATATACTTTAAATCATATATTTTAACTATCATATATTTTAATCATTATATATTTTTAATCATATATTTTAAATATATATTTTAATCATTATATATTTTTTAATCATATATTTTAACTATCATATATTTTAATCATTATATATTTTTAATCATATATTTTAAATATCATATATTTTAATCATTATATATTTTTAATCATATATTTTAACTATTATATATTTTAATCATATATTTTAACTATCATATATTTTAATCATTATATATTTTTAATCTTATATTTTAACTATCATATATTTTGTAACTATCTTATACATTATCTGAAGGACAGAATTATTGATTTTTAAAAGACTGTCCACCATGTTTCTATGAGAAAAGAAAGAGAAAAAAAGACTGCCTTTCCTTTACATTCTTTAAATTCTTATTCAAATAAAAATTGTTGAAAGTTTCTGTACTTTTTCACAAAAATGATGAGCCAAATTCATATTTATTCTTACTTTTGCTTTGTATAACTGAGCTATATTCATTAATCAATGCAAACAGGAACAAACTAAAGAGAGTCATTATTAGAAAATTAATAAAATGTTAATTAGATATTAACTGAAATTAGTATACTAGAAAAAATTAATTATCATATTCATAGTATATTTATATCTATGGATATAAAGACAGGTATGACAGTCAACTCAGTGTATGCAATGTTTAACTCCCACCATTAGAATATGTTTCAGAGTGATAGAACTAATTTTAGTAAACTTGAACCATAAAATATTGAATTGTTGTTATCTATTAATTCACATTTAAAATACATGTTTTTTTTCAGTGGGATGATGGGAGAAGTCAAGTTTTATGCTGAACTAACTTGGTGATTTAAACAAGAAGGAATGTCAAGCTGAAGACTATTAAAGACAATGACTGATCAGTTACAATTTTTCATTAAAATTACTGACATCTTTATCCATAATTGCTAATTCAATAAGATTTATTATAGGACACTATTTCAACCATTTTCCAACTATTACTATTGTCTATAATATTCTGAATATACGTAAACCAAGACCTTGGAACTTCATGCCCACAAAAACACAGAGCATCAAAAGGACAGTTTTTCCCTTGACACCACCATTATTTTAACTACCTTCACTCCACGGCAGTGTTTATTGTTTTAAAAAGCATGATTAGAGTTGTAATAAAATATAAACATATGACGAAAGTGAACCTAAACCTTTTGCTTATTCTTGAGAATTTGCAACAAAAATAATATACACTATTTATTTATTAGATTGTTTATATATTAAGATTTTATAGATTATTAGATTGTTTATCTACACTATTCATTATATTACTTATTGGAATGGTTGACAAAACATCAGATAATTACCAATCAATTCAAATTTTATAAAATGGTAAATAAGAAGGATTTCACACTTCTTGTTTGCAGAACTCCTTTCTGGCTTATTGATTTCCTGTAAACTATGATCTTCAAAAATCTAAATGCAATACAAATCACCATCTTCTGTCTTTTTGAGACATGTTCTTTTATTGTCCTTTCTCCTCAAAAACGTTTTCTTAGTTTCTTTCACTCTCAGTAAACCCTTGCATCTTAGTGGCTTTATCACCTTGCTTAATGTGAAATGATTAAAAAAACAAACAACAACATGTCCTAATTGGGATGTGAAAATATCTTGACTAAAAATCTATGCTGGGAATATGAGCCACCCTATTTATATCAATGGTCCTATGATAAAATTAGGTTCATCTTAACATTGTTTCTGCTGAAGTCCCACCTTTCATCCACTTTTCCAGTTGATAATCAAAAAGTTGTTGTGTATGAATTCATGCATTGGCTGGAGAAAGAAGTGAATTAAATGATAAAAGAAAGACGGAAATGGAATAAAGAATTAGTCAGTCTTTTTGCACTGCACATGCCAAGATAGTTCCAATTAATTATTTCTCACTGGCTGAGAAAATCAGATGTTAAAGAATACTGTTGAGTATTAGTGCTGTGAAATGTGTAGGTAATAAAATTTGGGATATAGAAGGAAAATGTGTAAATGGGAAAGTGTTTCTTAAACTAGAAGCAGACAAAAGTGAAAGAAGTAATTCAAGAAAGAAAAGAATGAAAGACAGAGAGAAAGAGCAAAGAAAGGTGAATGAGTAAAAGAGGAAGGATGAATGAAAACAAAAGATATAATACATATATATATTTTTTTAATCATTTCATAGAAAGCAAGATAATAAAGCAACTAAGACACAAGAGGTTACTGAGTGTGAAAGAATATATATAAGAAAACAAACAAAAATATTAAGGAGAGAAAACAATAAAAGAACAGGAATTAAGAAGACAGTAGATAATGATTGATATTGCATTTAAATTTTTGAAGATCAAAGTTAGCTGGAAAGCAAGAAGCGAGACGAGAGAGAAAGTGACTGTTAGCATAGAATTTAACATTGTCAATTCAAATGTAAAATTATGAGACATTGTTGCCAATCTAGTCCTACACTTAAATTCATAAAGTCTAAGTACCATAGAGGAAAGTAATATTTATTTTGAAAATACAAAGATGTGGCACAAGGCCAAAAGGATGGAAATATAGGAAGGCTGGTCTTCAATTCTGTCTTATCTTAAACTTAGCTAGCGACATTTACTAACCTAAACTTTGCACAATATTCCTAACATCAAAAGAACACATTCTTACTACGGCCACCATAAGACCTCAGAGTCTCTATGAAGTTTTAACTAGTTCCTATATGTACAATTTTTCTGAGGTGGATGGGGGATAGAAATAACAATTTTTAAAAATGGAACCTCAATGAATACTTACAAATGATTACCAAAGAGGAAAGCTCATCCAAACAATTATTTAAAAAAAAAAAAAAAAAAAAAGGCACAGGGAAGCTACGTTAGGTGGTGGGAAAGTGACTGCAGTTGAGATGCCAGGTCAGGACCAAAAACTATTACCTACATATTTAAAACAATCTATATCCATTTATTTTTGTGTATGTAAGGCATTTCTATGTCATCAAAAGAGTTAAATACATAGAAAGTGTGGTGAATTGTCTATTTTCATGTAGTGGACTCTGCTGCTGAAATAGTCATATATTACTATGTTGTGATTATGTCACAAAATTTTAATTTGGTATGTTAAACTTGACAAATGAAACTTCATAATTATTCATTAAATATCTAATTTTATATTCAGAAATTTTGGAACATAAATCAGAAAAATGCAAAAGAATATAAAATTCTATATTTTATAAATAGAATGAAATTTTAAAATTACTCAGATATTGCAGTCATTTTTCTGATATCACAAGTAAATTAGTTCTTTTATTGTTTATTATGGTTTAGTTATTTTGAATTAGCTAACTAGTATGTCTATTTGTGTTGTGTGAAAATATAAGTTTGTAATTTTACTGAGTGCCTGTATATACACTGCATTAAGTTTTATTACGTCTGGTCATTTAAACAGGAGTTGAGATCCCTTGCTTCCTGCTTAGGATTGGGTTTCAGTTCCTTCTGATGTCTACTTCAACTCTTTACTTCTAAAGTCCCCACCTAAACTAAGCTAGCCACATAGAGAAAAGTTCATTAGAACAATTACCATAAAAATATTTATAGAAAAGGTACAGGGAAGCTACATTATAGTGGTGGGAAAGTGTCTGAAACTGAGATGCCAGGTCAGGACCAATAACATTGCAGATTCTTGTTTGGATTTTTATCAAGAATCTTTAAATGCCAGTAGCACCAGATCATATGTGGCAACAATACTCAAAACCTGGGAGAATGATAGACTTATAATGTAAGGACATAAAATGAATAAACAGAAGAAAGACATTAATGGAAAGTTTAAAAAATACAGAGAAAGGAAGAATGAACAGCAGAGAAAAGAAGTAAGTTATCGGAGAATAAGAAGAAGGAAGTAATAGATGTAAAAAATAAAGAAAAAGAGAACTATTTAAAGATCTTCAAGAATAAGTGAAGGCCAGGTTGAAGAAGATAATGAGAAAGAAAAAAAAAGAAAGACTTCAGTTAAAAAGTGATAGAGATGAAAGAAATGAGAAAGAAAGATTTGAAAGAAGAAGTGAAGGCCAGGTTGAAGAAGATAATGAGAAAGAAAAAAAAAGAAAGACTTCAGTTAAAAAGTGATAGAGATGAAAGAAATGAGAAAGAAAGATTTGAAAGAAGAAGTGAAGGCCAGGTTGAAGAAGATAATGAGAAAGAAAAAAAGAAAGACTTCAGTTAAAAAGTGATAGAGATGAAAGAAATGAGAAAGAAAGATTTGAAAGAAGAAGTGAAGGCCAGGTTGAAGAAGATAATGAGAAAGAAAAAAAGAAAGACTTCAGTTAAAAAGTGATAGAGATGAAAGAAATGAGAAAGAAAGATTTGAAAGAAGAAGTGAAGGCCAGGTTGAAGAAGATAATGAGAAAGAAAAAAAGAAAGACTTCAGTTAAAAAGTGATAGAGATGAAAGAAATGAGAAAGAAAGATTTGAAAGAAAACTTAGAAAGATATTGAGAAAAAGAAACAAGAACTTATGGTAAGCACAATACATGGGTAAAAGATCAGTAATGAAGAATCATCTTGCATTCTTCTTCTATGGGCCATGTCCCTTCAGGATTTTAGCGATCATGGCTCTCCATAACTTCCTGTCCTCTGTAGCTCTTAATAAATTTTGTCTTTATGTTATCTCACCTAAACCTTGTTATATCATCCCTTTACATAATCTCATTAGCTAAGTTATGCATTGTTTACCTCTGTCTCTATTGCTTTCATTTTCTCCTGTGAGTATCAAATTTTTCAAGTCCTCATCATATGCCCTAGAAATTTCAACTTACACTTTCTGATGTTAAGTATAAAGGTCTTTTTTGTTTCCATTTTCTCTAAAACTTTGTCATTCGGTTTATGGTATTCTCAGCATCCTTCTGTAGAAGCACATTTCTGTTGCTTCAAGTCTCTCTGGGAAGAGATTGTCTAGCATTTACTGCCATATAAGAGGATTAGTATTACATAAGTTCATTAATCTTTTCTTTGCTTCTTATTAAAATCTTAATATTTTGTTTAGCTTTTAAAAGCCATCTTTTACTATCCCAATGTACCTTTGGATTTCAGTATCGCACTTTCTTTCATCTGTTAAAACACTTCTCAGATATTTAAATTGTTGTAATTACTTGATTTTTCTATTTCCAATTTGTAATTTGCATGTTGGACTGTTCCTTTTGCTTACTTCTAGCAACTGATATTTAGTCCTTTCTTCTTGTATTGTATACCGTTTCTAATTGCCATTCCCAATAGACTTAAATAGAATTAATCAACCAACAACACCTATGTTCTGTTGGTTAGAGGTTGAGAGGGTTATAGAAGAGGGATTTAAGGAAAGGGTATGTAGGTGGGAAGTTGTGATAGTTCTGGTTTGAGGAAGAAGGAAATAAGTGAGGGGTGAAAAGCAAGAAGAGAACTCTGCTGCTCAAAGATGACATTATTCCAGTATTTGGACATTTTCAAATACATACACACTGACTGATAGTAGCCAGAGGGCAGGGATAATATCAAAGAAATTAATTATGGCAATTTACAGATTGAGAAATGGAATTGGAGAAACTGAAATCCAAAGATGCATTGGGATAGTCAAAGGTGCCTTTCAAAAGCTAAGCAGAGTACTAAGAAACAGAAAAACTTGTTAGAAACAAAGAAAAGAGCACTGAATTGTTATGGGACATTTGTCCTTCTATGTGGAAGGGAATGTTGGACAATCTCCTCAAAAATGAAGAAGAGATTTGAAGCAACAGAAATGTGGTTCTACAGGAGGATTTCATGGATGGAATATTTAAGCAATAACAAGATTTTAGAGAAAATGGTAACAAAAAGGGACACTTATGCTTAATATCAGGAAGAGAGGTGAAATTTCTGGGGCACATAATGAGGAAGGAGGGCTTGGAAAATCTAATACTCACAGGAAAGATTGAGGGCAAGAGGGGCAGAGGAAAGCAGCACATAACATACTTAATGAACTTCAGTAAATGGATGGTGAACAGGGTTTAGGAGAAAGAATGAAAAGACAAAATTTATTAAGAGCTACAAAGGACAGGAAATTGTGGAGAGCCATGAGCACTAATGTCCTGAAGAGAAAGCCACATAATGAAGAAAAATGATTCTGGAAATAATGACCAAAGGTGAATTCTGCAAAGGAAGGACATAGTAGCTACTAAGATGGGAGCACATATTCTGGACTATTATATGACAAATGGCAAAAGTGCTTGTAATTTTTTGACATGAAATTCAAAACACTTCAGGTACCTTGGTGTATCAATCTTCTTCAACTATTTCTATGTGCTCTATTCCTTTAGAACATGGGCGACCATGCTTCTTCACAACTTCCTATCCCTTGTACCTCTCAGTAAGGTTTATTTCTTCACTTACCACTCACTATTTTGCCACCCATTTACACAAGCTTGTTAAGTAGGTTATTTGCCATTTCTCTCTGTACTTATTACTTCCAATATGTCCTATGCATGTCAAATTCTCCAAGCCCACTTTCCTCATTATGTCTCTGTGTTCGCCTTGCTTGGTTTTCTAAGTAAAGTAAATGTAAACTCTAACTCTGACACAAAACTCCAACTCAAAACTTCGATGCAAAACTGATGGTCTGCATTTTTAGAGTGCTTTTTTCCCAACTGATAAAAAGCTAGTATTATATAGATGTCTCAATCCAAGACTCATACTGACTGATGACTAATACCTGCCTAGTATCATTTGTATGAACATTTTATCAGTACTACCTACTCTAAGTAGAATGTCCTCTCTAAACAGCCAATTGTGGAAGAGTACGTAACTCCTGGTGCTAACTGCACTACATGCAACCAACTCTGAGTCTCTTGTTGGGCTGACTCTATTCTCTGTTACAGTGTCCTAGAAATGTCAGCCATCTCTTTCTAATTTTAAGTATAAGCATCTTTTTTAGTTTTCATTTTCCTTGTTACTCACATCTTCCATCCATGTGATTTTCAGCATCCTACCATAGAAATACATATCTGCTGAATCAAGTCTTCTCTCCATCTCTGAGATAATTGTCAAATATTCACTCTCCATATTGGAGGACAGATATTACATCAGAGTTCAGTATGTTTTTCTTTGTTTCTAACAAATACATTGGTGAGGTAAGGAAACAGAAGACAGGATAGTTCGCACTATTGGTTCTTTTGTCCAACATCATAAGAACTCACATCAACTCAGATGGAGATTCTCATATGGATGTCATGTGTGGTATCTAACACATTAAGAAATATCTATATGCAATCATTTTCTCAGGTCAATGATTAAAATGGCTTCAAACAAATGAATTATTTAGGTTTTAAAGAAGACAATACAGATACACTTCTCATTTACGGAAACCCCCACTCCACCCCAATCAACAGATTTCAGATACAATAGACAAAATATGCAGGCAAAATAAAAAAATTTACAGGGAAAAAATATATATATATATATATATATATATATATATATATATATATCTATAAACCTCAAGAAGATCTAGTATCATCGAAAAATACTGTATTCTTTTTTAACTTTATCTAAACTAGTGAGTAGACTGTTCTCATTCCACTGCCTGCACTTAGGGACAATGTGGTTGGTTTGTGAATTTGTTAAAACAGTGAGTTCAATCTCTGGGCCGGGCTGTGTGTACTTGGACTCGGTGGTAAGCAATAACTGAGCAATACTAAAAATAAGAACTAGACATGGGCAGTGGAACAAGAACAGCTTACCCCCATGGATTAAATAAAAGGTTCAGTTCAGAATTCTCTGCAGGTTACCCAGATCGATATACTACTGATTAAAACTGGTGGATACAACAGCTGAAACACTGTTTTAACAACAAAGATGAGGACAATAGTCTGAATGTAAATAATGTAAACGTGTGAAGCTTATTAAATATCCATAGATATCTGTTAAATTAAGTCAACTTTGGCACAAATTCATTGAGTACCCAGAAAGCAATGAACTTACAATGACTTAAAAGATTAACTGACAAAAAACTGTTTTATTAAATAATAAAAGAAATAGTTGACCTTTAACAGAAATTTTCCCTAGAAGCAATTATAATAGTAATGAAAAGGATGACTATAATGTATATATAGATACCAAGCAAATTAAATTCTCATCAGATTAGAGTCTATGAACAATACTGTCCATGCGCAGCCATAACATCTGATGCTTATCAATTCATGTCAAGTGAACTTCCACCTCTGATTTCCCTCAAGTATATATCCCAAATAAATTAGCCACTATGGGATTTGAACATATGATTGTAGTACAACAGTGTAGCAATTATCAATCTCCATCAAGTAGCCCCAACCATTTCAACACTTAATTAGCCACATATGTTTAGCATTGTCAATTAAATATGCACGGATCAGCTCTTGGTGTTAACCTAATCATTAATTCAGAAAGCTTTTCAGTGAAGAGCAATATATTTTCAATCTTTCATCATTAAGAAGCATGATTAATCAATACTGACAGGATTAAAATACCTTTTAGGATCATAACTTGGAATTAATCCTTGTTGAGCATTTTTTTCCATTAGCTCTAATTTTCACATGGTATAAAAAAGCTTTATTTATTTATTCATGTTTTATCACTCTTTAGAAGAAGACACGTTTTCAAATTTATAGGAGAGGTATCTCGAATCCTAATGTTTATTTAGTAATGTTTATTTTTGCTATTTATTATGTAGTGTCAATTATGTTCTATTATTTAACAGTCAAACAATTGTTCTAACAATAATGGCAATAATAATAATAATTGGTCTTGTAAATATTTCATGATTATTTTTTGTTTATTATTATTTTTATTATTTATGACTTTGTTATTTATCATTTAAACATATTAATAATAATAATAATAATAATAATTGGAGATGAAAATATCTGACAATTCTTTCCTATTATTTATTATATATATTATTTTTTTATTATTTATGACTTTCTAATATTTATCATTTAAATAGTTTAATAATAATAATAATAATAATAATAATAATAATAATAATAATTGTTGTAACCTAGGGATAGTTAATGAATAGAATAATTGAACAAAGGTTGGTAATGAACAATAATACTTAGGACAAGAACAACACATATAAGATTTCCCAGCGGCGCATAGAGAAATAGTCAACTGCTAGAAGTGAGTCAAGTGAATTCCACAATGAATCTCTAACTGCTGACCAACATGCAATATTTACTACTGTATCTATGTGAATGGGGACATACCCGTTATCATCTGTAGGTATGCTATAATAGTAATAATGATAATAATAATAATAAATTGCAAGAAATTGGTATGAACACCAACCAGACCCCATTACAGAGATAAGACCTGTATCAATTTTATGGGACTTTACAATACACACAGATAGATCAATCAAAGCTAATCACCCTGACATTGTGAATAGAGACTGCAAAAACAAAATTTGCCTCCTTATTGACATGGCAGTCCCTATAGATTGCAATGTATCTTTGAAGATCTTCAAAAAACTATCAAAATACAAGGACCTTGAAACCGAAATCTCAAAAATGTAGCACATGAGGACATTAACAATTCCAGTTGTAGTTGGAGCCGTCAATTGATTGGAAAAGATTCTAACAGACCATTGAATGAACCCCTGGTAGCCCATGCCTTAAAGAAATTAAAAAAACTGTACTCACAAGTACAGCCCACACCTCACAAAGGGTTTTATCTATGTGTGATTTTTTTTTCTCAAAACTGCTTATTGGAAAATATATTGATGCCATTTCTGACCTTTGGTGTCTGGTCGAGATCTCGAAAGAAATTAGTATACACCAGAAACCTAAGGAAATAAAACAATAATAAACTGTATTCAGTAATAAAGTAAGCCAACAAATTCAAAAGGGAATTTCAGTTGGGTGCAGAAATACAAGTAAAATATAATACACCTACTGCAGTAGCAAAAAGCTTTAAAAAAAAGTAAAAGCAAATACATTAGACTAGATGCAGAAATGATGGCAAGATAAGCATCTTCATGGTCAATATACTGCCTATACCAAAAAGTTTATGTAGGTAAATCTTGTAAACATCAGTTGCTATGTAGTGCAGGGTTAAAAGCTGAAACCAATGCTTGCTTACTAGAAATTACCAAACACACATACTAAAAAATTGTGTTGACCCCAAATGCAGAGTCTGTGATAATTATCCAGAAACAATTGCTTGTATTAGGCTGCATGGTACAAACCTGGTATGTCAGAGTGGACCAATATCTGCACTGGAAAATATGCAACTTTTATGGAAAAGAAACTGCAAGAAATTGCTATGAACACCACCCAGGCCCAATTACAAAGATAGAACCTGTAATGATTTTATGGGACTTTACAATACACACAGACAGAATAATCAAAGCTAATCACCCAGACATCATGATTAGAGACATCAAAGACAAAATGTGCTTTCTTATTGACATGGCAGTCCCTACAGACTGTAATGTATCTCTGAAGATCATCAAAAACTATCAAAATACAAGGATCTTGAAGTGGAAATCTAAAAACGTGACATATTAGGACATCAATAATTAGAGCTGTAGTTGGAACCCTCAGATTGATAGACTCAAGGAAGGGATTCCTGGTAGCCCATACCTTAAAGAAATACAAAAAATTGTACTCACAAGTACAGCTCACACATTATGAAGAGTTTTATTAGCATAAAATATGTATGATCTTAGGCTTTACTTTTTTTACAAAAATGTTCATTGGAAAATGTCATGAAGTCAGTTCTGACCTGGTTGGGACCTGGAAGGAAATGTGTATGCAACAGAAATCAAAGGAAATGATAATACTAATACTACTACTACTAATAATAATAATTGGATTTATAAATATTTGACAATTCTTTTATATTTTTTATTATATATATATATATATATATTTATATTATTTAATTATTCATGACATTCTATTATTTACCATTTAAACAGTTTCATAATAATAATAATAATAATAATAATAATAATTACTGGATTTTTCAATCCTCACAGAGAGGAAAATTGATGCAAATAGACAAGACATAGTCATAAATGATTTCAAGAAAGGAACTTGCTAACTAATTGATATGACCTGCCCACAGGATTCCAATGTTTCTAAAAAAATAATTTTAAAAACCTGTCAAATTATAAGGATCTGTAAATCAAATTAACAAAAATGTGGAAAAACTACAATTATCCCTTTTGTGACAGGGGCATTGGGTATAATAAAGAAGGATACCAAAAATCATGTGAGCAAAAATCCTGGACACATCAGCATCTCAGAACAACGAAAGATTACTTTGTGTGGAACTGCACATATGATTTACATAATACTCTGAATCTAAATGAAATATCCCAAATATATATCTAGCATAGAAAACTCTCCTACAGTGCTCTTTTTACTCATAGATACCAGAGGGGTTTTGGTAATTAGGCACCTTAAATTACTCTCTGGCAAGATACCACTTATAATAGTAATAATAATGCATGATATATTTCATGATGATTCATTTACTAAAAAAAAAAACAAAACCCTTAGTTCATTGCTCCTACTACTGGAATCTGTACCTGGGACTAAAATACTAGAAGTATATCCAGGTTGGTGATAACACAGCATCACTGTGCAGAGGGATTCCTAGACAGTCAGACTGGAGGCTTTCCCTGATGGAATCAATAGCTACATGTCTGTGACCAACATGAGCCTTCAAATTGGAGGACATTGGCTGTAGTCTGACCTGGAGAGGTGTAAATAAATATACAAGACACACTACACATGAATGAGTACTTACCAAGATACATGGAGGGAGTTGGTCAGGTGTTCAGTTGTGCAGTGAACCTGTAACCACACCCAGTCAGGGGTCTGACAAAAATGATAGTGATGATAATGTAACTGATACTGAAAATTATAAATATATATTTTTTTCTTGTTTACTTTTTTTATACTAATTTCACACAATATAGGGCCAAACAGAAGCATGATGAAAAGATGCTAAAAACTGGAATTTTAGAAATATAAAATGAAGTGAGACATTTTTCCAGGGATTATATATTTATATATATATATATATATATATATATATATGAGTATTCATACAAAGATGTGCATTCTTATCCATTATCATAATTTTTCATTATATAAATACTTATACTAATAAAAAATATATAGTTTTGTACCACTTGCATCCCTGAAGATGATCTTGGAAGAAGATCAAAAGTACTTGGGAAATGAAAATAAAAGAAATTTAAACAGTTATAGCACATTTCTCTCATCCTTTAACATCAATACACAAAATGTTATTTGTGAGGATGAATGAATTTTATAAAAAATTAGCAGATATAATGTCTATAATTTATTCAGTCATACATGGCTAAAAGAGAATTTACTGCCTAAATACATATATATATATATATATATATATATATATATATATTTCTTTTATATATATATATATATATATATATATTTTCTTTCTAAATATATATATATATTTTCTTTCTATATATATATATATATATATATATATATATATGCACATACTTGTGCGTAGATACATCTGCAAAGGTACATGTATGTATTCAAGTGAAAATGAATGCACATATATGCATAAAATTAAATGCAAGTACATGCAATATGTTCATAGTTTACATTATTTAAATTTGTGCATACATGTGCATATATATGCACAAATATAACATCACATTTACAAATATATTAGCTTGATTAATCATTTTTAACGTGTGATTCATCTTTTGATTATTTGGTTCTAATTATTCTGGCAAATTCTTCATGGATACATATTTATGTTTATAATTAAAAATGTAATTATATCTATAGTTTAATAAATAATGAATTTCATATTCTAATTAAAAAAATAGTATATTTCATACACACACACACACACATATATATATATATATATATCATATATATATATATATATATATATATATATATATATATATATATATATATATATATATATATATATATATATATATATATATATATATATATATATATATATATATATATATATATATATATATATATATATTATATATAATACAATTTTTCATTGTATCCTATGGCTCTACATATGCAAAATTCAGTTTTAATTAAATTTATAAAGCTATTTGGCATCAGTTCGTACACTTCATGCACACAGATTTACAATGCAAATTACATTTAGAGAAACCTGCACATAAGAGTTCTACAGAACAAAGGGAGATAAATGTGGAAATCATGAAGCATCATCAATTCTTAATGGTAAAGCACTGGATTAGATCAACTTAATCTAGGCTTCCATCATTTATCAAACAAGGATCAGTTGTTACCCATTTTCCTTAGATTAAATATCTACAGAACCATATAAAAGTACCTGCCCACCCAAGAGCTGTTCTTCACACAACCAATTTTTTTTTTCTTCTATGTGCTGCGTCCCTTTGGGACATGGGTGATCAAAGCTCCCCACAACTTCCTGTCCTTTGTAGCTATTAGTAGGGTTTGTCTTTTTACTATTTCTCCTAATCTCTGTTCTGCCAACCATTTACACAAGCTCATTAGCTAGGTTATTCGCTGCTTTTGTCTGTTCCTCTTCAACACATCCAGTTAGAGTGAAATTATGCAAGCACTTTTTCCTTATTATGTGTCTAAGAAAATTCATGGGGTTACAGAGAGTGAAAGTGAGACAAAAGACTGAGTATAGGGAGGATTGAGGAAAGGACAAAACATGAACGGGATTCAAGAAGATAGAAGATGACGATTGCATTTAAATTTTTGCAAGATTGTTGTTATCAGGGGAGCAAGTGAACAGAAGATAGTTCCACAAGTGGGAAGTACAAGAAAAAAATTATGGAGTAGAAGTGGTGGTGGTATTTAGCTATTTCAACAGTAAATTGGTTGAACCTAGATGCCAATCTAGTAGCATGCTTAAATTCATGTTGTCTATACACCAGAGAAAAAGGCTTGTCAGAGCAGTTGCCATAGAAAAGACAGAGTGAAGCTATGCCATGTTGGTGAGAAAGTGACTGAAGTTGAGATGCAAAGTCAGGATTGATTACATTACAGATCCTTCTTTGGCTTTTGTCAGGAACCTTGAGATGAATAGCAGGAGCACCAGACCAGATATGGCAGCCGTATTCAATGAACTGGCAAATGGTAGATTTTTAAATGTGCAAGATGGAAAGTACAGTACTATTTTTTTTATTTATAACAAAATTTTCCTATTAATATAAATGTCAAATTGATGTACTCACCTTCTTTGATGTAGCTAAGTGGTAGAGTGCAGAAATGAAGTCTAAAAGATTTGATGTCCTCTTTCTTATGATGATTAGATGCAACTGACATTACAGGTTCTGAGAAGGAAGGAAAATAGTTTCCAAATTAAGCTAGAAGTGTCTCTAATCTTAGAGTCAGTCTAATTTTTGTAAATTATCTATCCAAAAAATAATAACTTCATTTTTCAATTAACACCATAAAGAAAGAAAGAAAGAAAGAAAGAAAGAAAGAAAGAAAGAAAGAAAGAGTGGAGAAGTATTAAAAAAAAAAAACGAAGAAAGAATGAAGAGATATTAAGAAAGAAAGAAAGAAAGAAAGAAAGAAAGAAAGAAAGAAAGAAAGAAAGAAAGAAAGAAAGAAAGAGTGGAGAAGTATTAAAAAGAAAGAAAAAACAAAGAAAGAGAAAAGAAATATTAAGAAAGAAAGAAAGAAAGAAAGAAAGAAAGAAAGAAAGAAAGAAAGAAAGAAAGAAAGAGTGGATAAGTATTAAAAAGAAAAACGAAGAAAGAATGAAGAGATATTAAGAAAGAAAGAAAGAAAGAAAGAAAGAAAGAAAGAAAGAAAGAAAGAAAGAAAGAAAGAAAGAAAGAGTGGAGAGATATTTATTTATTTATTTATTTAGAAAGAAACAAACAAAGAGTAGAGAAGTATTAAAAAAGAAAAAAGAAAGAAAGAGTAAAGAGAAAAAAAGAAAGAAAGAGTGGAGAGATATTTAGAAAGAAAGAAAGAAAAAAGATGTATGCTAGGAGGTAGAACAAAAAAGAAAATAGGTGATGAAATTGAAAGAAAGAAAAAAGAAGTACAGAGGGGAAAAGAAAGAAAGAAAGAAAATGAGAAAAGAAGAAAATCTTTTTATTTATTTATTATTAGCTGAACACAAGTCAGTATCAAAAATCACTTGTGAAAATCACATCCAAGAACTCTTGTGTTTTATCCAAAATAATTCTTTAAATGAGATCAAAGAAAAATATTAACCAGGGTTAATTTAAATTTTCATTTGCTTAGCCTCTTCCAAAAAATAAACAAATAAATTAAAAGTCAATGAATAAACCAAATAAAATGAATATGTAAACAAGATAAAAATAAATAAATTAAACAAAAATAAATACATAAAAAATAAAGATATATAAAACAAAATAAAAATCAATCGAAGTTACCCTATTTAATTTGCATTTAAAGTGCTTCTCAGCTAGAATATATTTCTATTTATTTTTAATTTTCATTAATTTGTTTTTTTTTCCCAAAGAGGAGTTGTATCTTGTTTCTCCAGAATTATTCTTCAAAGAATTTTAAAATTTATTCATTTCACTTTAATTACTGTTATCTCAATTACTGACATTGTGTCATTTGGAACCATAGCTGGCCAAATGCATTGGTGGCAGTGGTGGTTAATGGGGGAGGCAGTCGGAGAGGGGGAATAATATTTAATTAGTGAAAGTCTGTCTCTGAAAGGCTTTGAAATCTGGCCACTGTTTCACTCACTTGTGAATGCTATGCACCCAAGACATAAGATAATTGGTGTGTGCTAGAGGTTGGCAGTGGTTGGGAAGGGTGAGATGATCATTGTGAATGCATAATGGTGTTGGGGGTAGGTCGGGTGTTGTAGAAAGGCTGTGGCAAATTGTTAAATATTGATCAATCCCATTGGAACGTAATGAGCATGTATAATTGCTTGGCTCATCGTGGTCGGCTAACTATGCCACAACCCTCTTACGAATATACGACAAAGGCTTAAATTAAAGTTGAGTTGACCTGTTGCTCAAATCCAGCTTTTGTCATGTTCGAAATGTCCTCTCACCTTGCCATTTTCCCTTACCCTTGGGATACTTATCTTGTATAATTATTAACTGACATATGCTTGTGCCCTCCTTCCTCTTCTATTTTTTCACCTTCCAATACACAAACTCTGTATTTTTATCTAAAGTGAACACGTTTTCTACTGACATAAAGTGGAACACTTATATTGAATCAATTGCTTGGTCTACTGCTAGGAACTTTGCTTTACTGAATGTTGTGACCAACAATTTTTCTAGTCAGAATCCATCTTGCACATTTATAATTCATCCATGTATTGAATACTGCTGGCATATCTTGCCTGATACTACTTTTTTTTTTTACAGTAAAGTTCACCCTGTACAAGGCCTGGGAGCACTCGAGGTAGAGGACTACATTAAGGGGTAGTTTATAGTGATTTTCCAAGTGTAGCTCAGGTGTGGCACAAGGCCAAAAGTATGGGGTACCCAGTGAGGATTGAACTCATTACTCAGTCATAATTGTTCCAGTGAGATAAGCTTGCTAACCATTACACCACTCTGAGGATCCCACAGGGGTAGTTTATAATTTTTCTCATTAAATCTTGCACATTTAAAAATTTACCATTCATCCATTCATTGAATATTACTGTCATATCTGGTCTGGTGTTCCTTTTATATATCTCAAGATTCTTGGCAAAATCCAAAGAAGTGTCTGTAATGTAATCGATTCTGACCTGCCATCTCGACTTCAGTCACTTTCCCATTGACATAACATAGCTTCCCTGTATCTTTTCTATAAATATTTTCATGGTAGTTATTCTAATGAGCTCTCCTTCTTGGTACCTCAACTGCATGAATTTAAGTGTTCTACTAGATTGGCACTTAGGTCTCACAGCTTTACATATTTTTTAATATTTTTAAATATCTAGATAGGATTAAAAAATATGTATCAATATTGCGATTTTCTTTCTTCATTTAATGATAATGTTATTAAGCTTATCAGATGATATGAAAAGAATTTACATAAAATAAATAGACAACACTTGTCTATATTATTTAATGAAAGACATATCGAAATATATATATATATATATATATATATATATATATATATATATATATATATATGTATGTATGTATGTATGTATGTATGTATAAACCAAATAAGCAACCAAACCAGGCACTACAACATGCCCCATAATATAAGGGATGAACAGTGTGCCCCACAAATTAACAAAAGCTATAACAAAAAAATAAATAAAATGGCTCATATATATATATACATATATAAGAAAAGAAAACCACCAAAAACTTACTGGTTTTGGAAGACTGATTTAAAATAGGACAGACACTAGCAGCTATATATATATATATATATATATATATATATATATATATATATATACAACAAACAGGCAGACAATGTCTGGTTTCTGGTCATTGGATCTGATATATCAATTTAATTTATAGCCACTCTTATCCTCAGAAATCCCAACACATTTCCTTTACACACAGTTTTGTCTTTCTTTCTGACCTGAAGAAGTTGAAAGCAACTGATGTTCTGCAAAATCCATAGGTTTTCCACTTTGTCATTCACCATCTGCATATAGTTTGTTTAATGTAGATTTAGACAAATTTTCTTTTATCCAGGTATTGTTGATGTAATAGATAAGGAAATATAGTTTCTTTTTTATCAATTATTCTTGTTTCCGAATCAAACACTTTATATTAGATGGAAATCCTTGTGTCCTTGTACTTATCTAGTAAATTCATAAAATATTTTTTGACAGTCTTAAATAAAAATCTGTAACCTACATCTTTCTAAACTGATACTAAAAAATAAATAAAATAAAAATAAATAAATCAAAGTTACCCTATTTAATTTGCATTTAAAGTGCTTCTCAGCAAATATATCTCTATTTATTTTTTATTTTTCTAAGAAAGAGTCATCAGTCATCATCTGGATTGACTTTGATGATAACTGATGGGTTGGTCGAAAGTACTTAGAAACCACCCTTTCTTCCAATTCACTTATGGACTGTTAATTCATGGATTTCCATCTAATGTAAAGCATTTGGTTTGAAACCAAGTACAGCTGGTTAAAACATGTAATTTTAATTATTTACTCTGTTTACTTCATTCGAACTGTTGTCCTCATCTCTATTGCCATATTGATCCAACCTTCTTCAGGTGATATACATTAGAATTTTGAATCCTTTATTTAATCCACAGGAGTAGATTGTTCTAATTCCATATGCCATGTTTTTTATTGGATATCACAGTATCAGTTAATTCCCTTTAGTAACTCAACATTCCAATTTTCACACACTCTACTGTGACCAGGTATTGAACTCACAACTCTTTGGGTCAAGCCACTTGTTGGATTACTCAACCAACACTTTTATCCACTGGGCCATGTGTCCTTGGTTCAATTCAATAAGGATAAATTAGCAGCTGATCTTAAAAATGACTTACAATATGTTGTTAACTGGGGCAAGGAATGACTTGTTAATTTTAAGGCCTCCAAAATGAAACTGCTCTCTTTTGATTGTTGGAAAAAAAACCCTTTTGCCATCCATCAGCATGGAGAACCTCCAGGATAGTGAATCATTGCACCTTCTCAGGCTAACATTTTCTGCTGACATAAAGTGGACAGATTTATTGAGTCAATTCATAGGTTTATTGCTAGGGAAGTTGGTTCACTGTTTTGTGCTAGACAATTTTTCTTGCCAGAATCTATCTTAGACATTAATAAGTCTACCATTAATTCATGCATTGAATATTGCTGCCACATTTTGTCCAGTGCTTTTGCTAAGTATTTAGAGACTCTTGATATCATACAAAGAAGAATTTGCAATGCTATTGATCCTGACCTGGCATCTTGGCTTCAGTCCCCCTCCCACCACTGTAATGTAGCTTCTCTGTTTCTTTTTTATAAATACTTTCATGGTATGAACTTTCCTCTATGGTACCTAGACTTTATGAATTTAAGTGCACTACTACATTGGCAGCAAGGTTTCTTCATCTTACAGTTGAAATGGCTAGATATAAATGGAAGTTCTATTTTAACAATTTTTTCTCTCAATAAAAAATGATCTTCAAAAATTTAAATACAATGTCAATCATTATCTTCTGTCTACTTAATTTGTGTTCTTTTATTGTTCTCAGTCCTTAATAATATTTTTCTTTTTCTTATATTTTTTCATACCAAGTAACTTGAAGATTGCATTCAAACTTGAAATAGCCTCCAAGGTTTTGACCTCAGTATCTACTTTTATGTATATATATATATATATATATATATATATTACTTTAAACATTATTAAAATGGATACTTGCATTTGAAATAGACATCTCATTTTTAATTTCTTATTTCAAACAAGATGTTTTAATACACACTGTTTAAGATACGCAAATAAAAACGAGGTAATTATTTCAGATACAAGTATCAACTAATAATAATGTTTGAAGTAATAAAAATGTTTGATTAAAAATAAATACATTAATTCTTTATATATATATATATATATATATATATATATAAAATTGTGCATGTGGGCAGCAATCCCTCTTTTCTACAAGTTTCATTAAAAATAGCGTGGCTAAGTTTTTATTTAATTTTTCTTGTGCTCTTATAATTTTTTCTTTTCTGGACATAAATTATGTAGAAATTGTCCAAATGTTTTTTCTATGCTTGAGCATAATGAAACTTTACATACACATATATATATATATATATATATATATAATATAAAAGGCTCAAACACTAATATTCCATAGTTATAATTTATTACACTAGAATCGTAATCACAATCCAATTCAGAAATCGGTCCGATTTCTTTTTGAATTTGTAGCTCTGATGAATTGGATTGTGATGACAATTCCAGTGTAATAAATTATAACCATGGAATATTAGTGTGTTTGAGCCTTTTATATTATATCCTTACTCTGTCCTGGACATTGAGTTTTACCTGGATTCTATCCTCTTGGGAATTTATATATATATATATATCCAATATTTTTCAAATTATTCTCCACAAAAATATTGGATAAACAGAACTTGTCAATATTATTCCACAAAAGATGTTTGACAGAATTCTTGCTGCATAATTACATGGAGTAGTCTGCAGAAGAAGTATGATGACTCGGGCATCCATATTGGGAGGGCGTCCAAAGAGTGAAATAAAAATTTATTTTATATTTAATTTGAATAAAGTGTTTATTTCATGTTTCATCTGTTTTTACATATTTAAAATGTTTTCCCTTCTCACATTTCTCAATACTAGACCTTAACCACCCCCGCTACACTTGAGTCTTAGGGGTATACAATCAAGGAGTTGACCCTGGGCATCACCAAACATTGTCAAATCTCTACACTTCACTGGTTCCATGTAATCTTTTATTTCCACATTCTTGTTTCTTATACTCAATAACCCCTTGCATCTTAGTGGCTAGCTTGGGATGAAATGATTAAAAAACAATCTACAATCAGACTAAATTAAATGAATTTAACTAGTAAAAAGATGATTACTGATTTTAGAACTTCATTTTTATCATGGGCAATGCTCCGTAACCTTGCTGCCATTACTAATACTACAAATAATATTATTATTAATATTATTAATAGAGAAAGGTATGATGTTAAATTTTCTGAATAGGTAAAGAAGCGGCTTGGAGCATGAATTTAGATCGTTAGCCAAAGTACTTGCCTAATTAAGATGACATACGACGTTTGGTTCATTCTCTCTCCCACTGTGAGAGAATCTATTCTGATGATGTCTTTTCACCAATCTTTTTCTTTTTAAATGCTTTTAACTTCAATTTTGTACAAAATGCATTGATGAATCATGATTGAATGTTTTGCATCTGCCGCTGTTTGTGTTGTTTGAGGGGTGAGGGTAGGAATCTGTGTACAGAGGTAGTTGTTTAGATTCCCTAATAATTTCTGGGAGAAAATATGAACTGTAGCTTTACTGAGTGCCTGTATATACAATATTTTAAATTTTATTAAGCATATCAATGTTTGCAGAATAAAAGTGGTATTAACCAACTTAACAAATGTTAAGAAAATTTTAAAGATATATTACGTTTAATATTAACTGGACAAAAGTGCGATTTACTGTTGCTATTAAGTAATAAACTGATACCCCAGCATTATTACATGTCAGATTTTATTACACAAATCAAGTTTTTCAATATAAAATTGGTATTAACCAACTGATGTTGGAAAATTTTCAAGATATACTTACATTAAATATTAATGTAAGCTTCTACTGGACATAAAGTGGGAGATCGGTTTTCTGTAGTTATTAAGTAATAAAATGAGCCCCCAGTATTATTACACAATGTCAGATTTTATTACATAAGTCAAATTATTACATAGTCAAGTTTTTCACAATAAAATTGATATTAACCAAAAGATTTTGGGGAATTTTCAAGATATATTTCCATTAAACATTAATATAAGTTTCTACTGGTTATAAAGTGGGGGATTGTTTTTCTATTGTTATGAGGCTTTTGATAATTTTACAAGATTTTGTCACTGTTTTGTGGTTATATCTTTTGTATGGACCAAATGTGGCAACACATTCTGTATTGCTGAAAAGTCACATACTCTGCTTTGTTTGAAGAAATGGATCCATGACATGTGAAGGCAAATAAGTCTGGTAAGTATTTATTGATATGAAATATCCTCCAAGCATGAAATGAGAACAATCTATCTTTAAGAATTGAATAAAGGGTTCAGTTCACAATTCTGAGAAGGTTACTGATGATAACAGACACCGGAAGAAGGGTAAAGCAGCTGAAAATGAAAATGAGTTCAGCAGATGCACAAAAACAGAAAGGGGTATAAAACAAGGATGTGTCTTCTCACCAGATTTATTCAACCTATACAGGGAGACAATTCTGAGAGAATTAGAAGTCCTACCAGGATTTATTATTGGTGTCCACAATCTTAACAACATGAAATATGCAGATGACACAGTTTTGATAGCAGACACCGAAAGGAAACTATAAATGCTCTTACAGAAGGTAGTGAAGGAAAGCAAGAAGAAAGGACTAAACATAAACTATAAGAAGACAGAATGCATGGTTGTCAGCAAAAGGATGAGATCAAAATGCAAATTAGAAATCGTAGATACTAAATTCAAACAAGTACAAAAAATTTTAAATATCTGGCAAATGTTCTAACAGAGAACAGAAAGTGTGACACTGAGATCTGAAGATGCATTGAGATGGCCAAAGATGCATTCCAAAATCTAAGCAGAGTATTAAGAAACAGAAAAACTTTGTTAGAAATAAACAAAAGAGTATTGAACTGTTATGTGATATCTGTCCTCCTGTATGGCATTAAATGTTGGACAATCTTCTCAAAGATGAAGAGACTTAAAGCAACAGAAATGTGGTTCTACAGAAAGATGCTGAGGGTATCATAGGCTGAACATGTGAGCAACGACAAGGTTTTAGAGAAAATGGAGATAAAAAAGGAGACCTAAATGGATGGTAGAACAGATATTAATAGGTATTAAAAGATACAAGAGACAGGAAGATGTGGAATGCCATGATCATCTGTGTCTTGAAGGGACACAGCACATAAGACAAGAAAGTTCAATGAGCAACAAAATATTGAAAATTTCAGATCAAGATATAGTAAATAATTAAGAATCTGTCTATGAACTTACTGATCCACCTTCTTATATAAATACATATAGGTAGTGTTATATTATTTTAACTAAGAATTAAGATTCACAAATAAATTTCCCTAGACATGTTAGCTGGATGTGAACGCGAAGAAATCAAAAGCCAAAATAAAGAAAGTTGTCTTCTACTCAGTGGCTCCAAGCATCACATCCAGTTAACAAAAAAAATCCCCACAAAAAATCTAAAATGCAATAGCTAATCATAAATGTTGTTGCTAGAAAAAAAAGGATGAGCTTGAGGCTTTTACCTGTTAAACTACAGATATAAAAATAGCACTCCTTGCCGATGACAGGCAGTTTGGCAATACCTTGACCACATTACATGACTGCTGGCCCATCTAAACACCTCACCAGTGTTGATTTCAACTTTGAATAAAGGTATACATCAGCCCAAACAACAACACTACACTCGGCATCCCGAATCCACTCCAGTCCTCTCTCTCCCAACACCAACCATGATGTCAGCCAACCAATCCAACAAATCAGTCAACTTCCAGTCGTACGAACGACACCCTTACACCAAATTGTTTTCCTTACCAATGACAACTAAAGAACATCATATTAACAATTTTTGCAACCTTTTAACATGACTATGTAAATATTCTTGACACTTGATCAATACACATCGTTGAAATTTTAATCCTTGTTTGTTCTTTCCTTTTCAACCATAGATAGATATAAACAAATTGGAATAGATCTGGCATCAGTCAGTAATATGTAATAATATATATATATATATATATATATATATATATATATATATATATATATATATGTATGTATTGATACATGTTTCATTAAATAATATAGGCAAGTTTTGTCTATAGTAAGGAATTTGCTTAAAATAAATAGACAAATCTTGTCTATATTATTTAATGAAACATGTATCAATGAAAAAATGCTACCTAAATACACACAATATATATATACATATATATATTAGGAAAACTAACAGAAAAGTGGAAACCATTTTTTGTGTGATGCAGACAAAAGCGATATTTATATTAATATACCTAGACATACACACAAAAGAGAGGCGATGATGAAATTTTAAACTTTTAAATTAAATTTTTTTTAATGTGTTTTGGTATATAGTCTAACTAATTTCATTAAGTTTCTTTTTCTTTTTGTTTCTGTTTTATTACTTTTGTTATTATTACTCTGCTCAAGATTTTCACAACTGAATAAAACGTTCAGTTCATAATTCTGAGGTTACTGACAATGACAAACACCTGAAGAAAGCCAAATGCTAGAGCAGAACAGCTGAAACATCATAGTGGTTCAATTAGCAAGGTATATAATAATACTTCATCTCAAAATTTCCAATGTATGAATAACTAATGACTATGTCATTCTCTTGACTAATCGATCCATATATATATTTATTTGTGCATAAAATTATATTCTTCTGTTTCATCAGAATTACAGCTTATATATATATGTGCATCTTTTGAAATTTATGTATTAAAGTGTATGCATCAATATATGAACTTTTGTTTTTAACTGTTTCACCTCAAACAAAGCAATAAAGCCATTAAGATGCAAGGGGTTACTGAGTGTAATGTAATATGAGAAAAAAAACATTATTAAGGAACAAGAACAATAAAAGAACAGGAATTAAGAAAACAGAAGATAATGATTGACATTGCATTGAATTCTTTGAAGATCAAAGTTGCCTGAAAAGCAAAAAGCTAGAAGAGAATTCCACAAGCAAGAAGTGCAAATGAAGAAATTGTTAGCATAGAATTTACATTTATATCCAGTCATTTCAAAGATGGTGAGACCTTATTGCCAATCTAGTACTGCACTTTAATTCATAAAGTCTAAGTACTAAAAAGGAAAGCAATATTTATTTTGAGAAAGAAAAATGAGGCAAATGGCCAAAAGGCAGGGTAGAGGAAACCTGGTCTTCAATCTGTCTTATCTTAAACTTAGCTAGCCACAATTACTAAACTAAACTTTGCACAGTATTCCTTACACCAAAACAACACATTCTTACTACAGCCACCATAAGACCTCAGAGTCTCTATGAAGTCTTAACTAGTTCCTATATGTACAATTTGTCTGAGGTGGGTGGGGGATAGAAATAACAATTTTTAAAAATGAAACCTCAATGAATACTTACAAATGATTACCAAAGAGAAAACCTCATTCAAACAGTTATTTATAAAAAAAAAAGGCACAGGAAAGCTACATTAGGTGGTGGGAAAGTGACTGTAGTTGAGATGCCAGGTCAGGACCAAAAACTATTACCTACATATTTAAAACAATCTATATCCATTTATTTTTGTGTATGTAAGGCATTTCTGTGTCATCAGAAGAGTTAAATACATAGAAAATGTGATGAATTGTCTATTTTCATGTAGTGGACTCTGCTGCTGAAATAGTTATATATCACTATGTTGTGATGATGTCACAAAAATTTTAATTTGGTATGTTAAACTTGACAAATGAAACTTCATAATTATTCATTAAATATCTAATTTTATATTCAGGAATTTTGGAACATAAATCAGAAAAATGCAAAAGAATATAAAATTCTATATTTTATAAATAGAATGAAATTTTAAAATTACTCAGATATTGCAGTCATGTTTCTGATATCACAAGTAAATTAGTTCTTTTATTGTTTATTATGGTTTAGTTATTTTGAATTAGCTAACTAGTATGTCTATTTGTGTTGTGTGAAAATATAAGTTTGTAATTTTACTGAGTGCCTGTATATACACTGCATTAAGTTTTATTACGTCTGGTCGTTTAAACAGGAGTTGAGATCCCTTGCTTCCTGCTTAGGATTGGGTTTCAGTTCCTTCTGATGTCTACTTCAACTCTTTACTTCTAAAGTCCCCGCCTAAATTTTGAAATTTTATTTACTATTTATTTAATTTCCTTAATGATAGGTTTGATAGATTTGTCTATCGTCAAGCTCACACTTCTCCTCATTCCTTTGAACAGAAGTAGAGTTTTGACATTCATTTCCTGTTTATGATTGGGTTCCCAGTTCCTTCTAAAGTTTTCTTATTCTCTTTCACTCTCAGTGCCCCCCCTTGCGTCTTAGTGGCTTTGTCACCTTGCTTAAGGGGGAATTGATTTAAAAAAAAATAAACAGTTTCTACAATAAAATAGGTATTAAACAACTGATGTTGGAAAAATTTTCAAGATATATTTACATTAAATATTAATGTTTCTAATGGACATAAAGTGGGGGATTTGTTTTCTATTGATATTATCAAATAAACTGATCCCTACAAATTATTATATTATCAATTTTTTCACAATAAAATTGGTATTAACCAACTGGTATGCTGAAAATTTCAAAATATATTTACATTAAATATAAATACAAGTTTTCAATTGTTATTAAATAATGAACTGATCCACTCCAGTATTATTCCATGGTATCAGGTTTTATTATCCAAGTTAATAATTTCACAATAAAATTGGTATCAAGCAACTGATGTTAGGAAAATTTTCAAGATGTATTTAGATTTAATATTAATGTTTCGACTGGGCATAAAATGGGGGATCAGTTTTCTATTGTTAATAAGTAATAAACTGATTTGTCCCAGAATGATTACATTATGTTAGATTTTATTATATAAGTTAATCTTTCCAAAATAAAGTTGGTCTTTATGAATTGGTATTGAGAAAATTTTCAAGGCATATTTATATGAAATATGTATGTTTCTACAGGACATTAAGTAGGATATCGGTTTTCTGTTGTAATAAACTGATCAAACCTGGAATTATGTCAGATTTTATTATGCAAGTCAACGTTTCATAATAAAACTGGTATTAACCAATTGATGTCATGAAAATTTTCATGATGTATTTACATTAAATATGTGGGGGATCAGTTTTCTGTTGTTATTAAGTTATAAACTGTTCCATCTCAGAATTATAACATTATATCAGATTTTATAATGTAAATCAATATTGTTGAAATAAAATTGGTCTTAATGATGGCAAAATATTGAAGATATATTTACATTAGACATTAATATAAATTTCCACTGGATACAAAATGAGGGATCGGTTTTCTGTTGTTATTAAGTAATAAGCTAATAACTGCCAACATTATCACATTATGTCAGATTTTATAATTCAAATCGATATTGTCAAAATAAAATTGGTCTTAATGATGGCAAAATATTGAAGATATATTTACATTAGACATTAATATAAATTTCTACTGGATACAAAATGAGGGATCGGTTTTCTGTTGTTATCAAGTAATAAGCTAATAACTACCCAAATTATTACATTATGTCAGATTTTATAGTGCAAATCAATATTTTCACAATAAAATTGGTCAAAATCAACCTATGGTGTGAAAATATGTAAGATATATTTACATTAGATATTAATTTTTATATATGCAAATATGAAGATTATGTATTTATTTCTTCTCTCACCAGCTATGGGTTAAATATAGAAATTTGATCGAGCTGTAAAGTCTTGAGGTGGCAACCAGTCGAGGAAAATGAAAACACTGACTTCATAACCAGCCTAAAATAGCCCTAGACACACCACTACTGCAATGGCTGCAGCACTTATGATGCCCCTATGACTCGTGATGTGATGTGACATATGAAGAATGTTGAGTGTGTCTTCACACAGAACTGATAATCTAATTTGTTATGTTATCATGCATAAGAACAAGATAGAATCTGTGCATATATTAACATGCCTGTGTGTGTATAGATGTATTTCTGAAGAATTTGTGTAGATGAATGCGTGAATACGGGGGTGTGCATTTTGGCATGACAAAATGTGGGTAGTTCTTTTATCGCATTAAAATGTGTAGAATGTGACTACAATGTGTATGTAGGCGCATGAGTCAATAATGCATTTTTTGATTGCGTTTATTTGTTAAAATGCCTAATCTGGTTAGATTGAATACAAATGGACATGCATTCAATAGGGAGCATTGAAATGTGCATTACGATTTATTTAAGATGGAATGTGTACATGTATGATTATATGGATGTGTTGGTTCTCATGAAAAATATGTCCTGTCAGTTTGACATTAATGGTTTCATCAAAATGAAATGTGCATTTTGTGCGCATGTGCATGTGTCTGCATTTATATATGTATGAGTGTGTGCATGAGTATTTGTGTGAATTTAATTCTTAAAATTTATGTCAAATTTTTATTGAATTACATTATGTCCATAAGCATATGTATTAAGATATACACAATTATTTTTTAGTTAATATATATATATATATATATATATATAAATATATAAATTTTTTATATATCAAGAACAATTTGAGAGGAAAGAAGTGAAAAAGTTTTTATGTGACATGTTTCATCTTTCAAGACTTCATCAGACTAAGTTCCTGTTTATGTTGATACAACTACACATGTGCATGAACGAAAAGAGACACCAAATATTTTAAACTGATTTGTGTCTATATATATATATATATATATATATATATATATATATATATATATATATAATAGCACACAGTTGTGCACAATACAGTTACAAATATATATAACTTCAAAAAAATAATTGATAACAGAAGCCATTGGTTTATACCAACAGCTACCCATACCCACTTCTCGTTTTCACTTTTGCTTCCAGCGTCTTGTATGCACAAGTTTGTTGTTGCTTGGAAATCTTCCATGCAAACAAAAGCAGACTATCATTGTTGCTATGTCTGTGTATTGTTTAATATATTGTAATGTAATTGTTATCTTTGATTATGGCTTATGTAAGCCGAAAGCTTAGATATGATTAAAAAACATGTATCTATATAGTGATTTTCTTTAGTCTTTCAATGTTAATGTTATTAAGCATCAGATGATATGAAAGGAATTTGCTTAAAATAAATCGACAAAACTTGTCTATATTATATAAGGAAACATGCATTAATACAAATGTATATATAAATATATATATATATATATATATATATATATATATATATATATATATGGATAGATAGATGGAGAGAGAGATAGATAGAGAGAGAGAGAGAGAGATTGGGGTATGAAAAGTTTTCAGCTTGACCAAGAGCCCTTCAAAAACTTTTCTGATTTTTGGTCATTTAGTTGTATTTTTAGAAGTGGTTTTGGCAGAAAACTTTTCAGCATCCACTAATATGTATAGCCAAAAGTACTCAGACATTGAACAATTTATATTTAAATATGTCTAGGAAAATAATCTATAATATAGAATAAATAAATGAAAAAATTCACAAGCAAAAACTTTTGTTGGCCTTTAACCAAACTTGTATGTATATATATATATATATATATATATATTTTATTTGAAAATTATAACATAAATATGTTATAAAATCACTGCAAAAATAGCAATTTTGTTTTAACACAAGTGATGATGTTGAATGTTGAAACAAAATGGTAATTTTTGTAGTGATTTTGGATTTAACCAATGCCTTTATCCACTGTGCCATGTGTCCTTGAGGACACCTGTGTATGAATTTCTGGGTATTATAAACCTAATGTCTTCAGCATCCATTTTTTATCAGTGCTCATATTGCAATTTTTGTTGTTATTATCACTTTTCTCTGGCACTCCTTATTACTGGTAATAAATAAAATATGGTGACACAAATGAGGACAATAGTCTAAATAATGTAAATAGTGTATATAATACCTCATCTCAGAAATATAAACAGATAACTAGACTCAATATAGCACAGCTTCTCCTAATTCCAGTGGTGATATTTATCCAAGTATACATAGCACTTGTGTTGGTATGACGCTTGCATTGTATCGTAACAATCCGGGTTCAATTCCCAGTAGTGGATACACACTGCTGATGAGTCCCAAAAAAGAATGAAACAGCTGTCCAGTGCTTTTTGCATTCTGTTGAGGATTCTTATTATGTGAAATACATATATGTATATATTAGGGAAAAGATGTATGACAAGGTAGAAAAAGTTTTTGTGTGATGCATTTCATCCTTTCAGACTTCATCTTCACTAAGTTTATGTTCATTTTGCTGCAAATACACATGTGCATAAACAAGTGACACTGGTAATTTTAATTTTAAAGATGTCTTTTTTTTGTTTTATGTGTGCTTTGGGTATATAATCTAGCTGATTTCATTTAGATTCTTTTTCTTTTTGTTTATGTTTCCATCATTTTTGTTATTAAGTATCCCCCATTGTGATAATAGATCAGCCAAGAATGGTGAGACCTTGTAAGAATCTGGATGCAAATTTACTGTGGCTGATCTAGCAATTAAAGCACTCTCTAAACATTTTTCTTTTAATAAATTGTTTTCTCTTTTATTTAGAGTAGTATATATTTAATCAAAATTGTAGCCAGTCTCATTAGGGTGAGCAGCTAATGCATTTAATGTGTTGTTTTGTAAAAGATTCCTTTTGTGTTCATAAAATCTTTTATTCAAATTCCTCTAGGTTTCTCCAGTGTATTCCTTATGGCAATTATTAAAGGTAAATAGAAATTACATTATTATACAGTAAATTCCACCATCAAATTTTTAGCTTATTATTTTGTTTCTGTGTTAATTCAGTTTTTTTTTATTGTTTTAGATGTAGTTGTAACAAATTTACGCATTCAAGAAAACTTATTAAAGAAAATGTGCACTCCCGTGGTTTCTCTTGTAAAGGTGGACCAGGTTCGAATCCTGCTGGAGGACACAATTTCTTTAATAAGTTTTCTCAAGTGTGCAGAGGCTGGTAGATGAAATAGATACTGTTCAAAATAAAAACAGAGCATCTACTCAAATATGGGTATTCACTAAAAATAACATTTGAAGTAATATATATATATATATATATATATATATATATATATATATATATATCCAGGTAAAATGAGAAAAAATGAAGTATAATTCCACTGTATGTAACATTTAATTTAAAAGAGGACACAATACAGAGTAGAACTAAATATTATTTATTTTAGGATATTAAAACAAAAACATGTTCAAAATTGCTATACAATTACAATTAGTGATTTTTTAACATGTTTTTATTTTAATATTCTAAAATAAATAATATAAATCTTTGTGTGTGTGTGTGTGTGTGTGTGTGTGTGTATTTAGACAGCATATCTTCATTCAAGCATGTTTCATTAAATAATTAATAATTAGATAAATAATAAATACTTGTTAAAAACACCAATATACTACACCATAAAAATAATGAACAAAAACTTCAAATTCTTGAGGCCCTCTATATTAAAAGCAACCAACCAACACAAAATTTATTATGAGTATTCTAATAATGTCTTTTGTTTCAGTTAAACTAATATTTAACAAAATGCTGCAATTTACCATCTGTGGTTACCCATCTTGCATGCAGAATGCTTGTTTACAAAACATTGTAACCACAATGATTAATTTTAAAATAATTATAACAGAGCATGTTTACAAAAATGCATGTTTACAAAAATCACTATCACAATGATTACAATTACATTAAGTTTGTCTTTGCAATTCACCCCTGAGTATGATCAAGGAGGAGATTGAAAGTACTTGGTTTAAAAAGAACTACAGTATCTCATTTGATGAATTTCAGCTTAACATCAAGAAGATAATTAGAGAACTAGATGGAATTATTGTAAAACAAATAGACATATGTCTATATTATTTAATGAAAATATATATATATATATATATATATATATATATATATATATATATTTCATGTTTTTAATGAAATATATATATATATTTCATGTTTTTAATGAAATATATATATATATTTCATGTTTTTAATAAAAATATATATATATATTTCATGTTTTTAATGAATATATATATATATATATATATATATATATATATATATTTCATTAAATAATATAGACATATGTCTATTTGTTTTTACAATAATTCCATCTAGTTCTCTAATTATCTTCTTGATGTTAAGCTGAAATTCATCAAATGAGATGCTGTAGTTCTTTTTCTTATATATATATATATATATATATATATATATATTAGTGCTCATATATAAAATGAAATTGAACATTTAAATAGCCAATACTGATACTTTAAAACAATTTTCTTTTTATTCATATTAATTTTTCTCTTCTCTGCTACAATATTTTCTTTTACAATGACTTTTTAAAAACACATATCTGTTTAGATAAGTTATAGAGTATATAATTTATCAGTGGCAAAAAAAAATACTTGGGATCATCGTGTCAATGCAAATGATCCTTTCTTTAGCTGCATAGTATATGCTCTGCCATAGTTACATACAGTTTTGAATACGGAGTTTTCTTTTTCCTAGCCTGGTTGCCACCCAAGGCTATAGAACTCAGTCTGTCCTACTATTTACCCATAGTTGGGTTGGGGGATGGCATGGAGAAGACCTGTAAAAATTTCTTTTATCTCAATTAATTTTGGTTTTTATTCCAAAAAATGCAATCGTCAGAGTTTAATGATATAGTATCAGCATGTTGGAAAATTTCCTCAAGAATGAGGAAGAGACTTGAGGTGACGTGATTCTATAGAAGAATACTAAGGATATCGTGGACCAAGCATGTGAGCAACGATGAGGTCTTAGATAGGTTACAAACAAGGAGAAGGCTTATACTTAACATCAGAAAGAGACAGCTGAAGTTTCTGGGACACACAATGAGGAAGGAGGGCCTGGAGAACCTGATACTCACAGGTCAAATTCAGGGAAAGAGAGACAAGAGAAAGCAGAGTGTGATATACCTGATGAGCTTGAGCAGGTGAATGACAGAATGTGGTCTGGGGGAGGAAGCAGAGGGAAGGAGCTTGCTGAAAGCTGCAAGGGATAGAGGGAGGTGGAGTGCTATGATCGTCTACATCCTGAAAGAACATGGCACATAAAAAGAAGATCAGCATTGCCATCATAATTATTCTCTTGTGTTTCTTCTGGATGTTTTTTTATTTTTTATTTTTTGCATATCCCTAGAATGATAATGCCTGTTTGCATTCCTAAACAATGTCTTAGATAAATGCATGTGAATTTGTGTACATGTTCCTGTGTGTTTGAAAGCCATAGAATATATGCATGAACCTATGTGCATCTCATCTTTGAGATTGAGTTGTTGTTTGCCAAAGTTTATATGAGTTTGTTGACAGGACATTATGAACAAATATTCACTTGCATTATAGATTGCAGGACAGCAGTGATTGACCATAGTTAAATAGATATTTACTTGTGTCTGGTTTTCCCTCTGAATTACTGCAAAAATAGTTAGTGACAGACTTACAGGGGACAAAGTCTGGTAAAATCCCATCCTATATGTTCTGTGTGTGTGTGTATGCATACATAGTTTTTATGTGTATAGATCATATTGAATCAATTTCTAGGTCTGCTGCTACTGTGTCATGCTATACAATTTTTCTTACCAGAATCTATTTGACACATTTATAAGTCATCATCCATTCATTGAATATTGCTACCACATCTGGTCTGGTGATTCTGCTATGTATTTAGAAATTCTTCAACAAATACAAAGAAGAACCTGCAATATTATTGGTCCTGACCTGGCATCTTGGCTTCAGTCACTTTCCCCACCACCATAGCTTCCCCGTGACTTTTCTATAAATATTTTCATGATAATTATTCTGATCAGCTTTTCTCTTTGGTATCGAGACTTCATGAATTTAAATGTACTACTAGATTAGCAGATAGGTCTCATCATTTTATAATTAAAATGTCTAGATGTAACTGTAAGTTCTATGCTAACAATTTCTTCTCACACACTTCTTGCTTATGAAACTCTCTTCCAGCTTCTTAGTTTCAAAAATCTAAATACAATGTCAGTTGTTACCTTCTGTCTTCTTAATTCATGTTCTTTTATTGTTCTCTCTCCTTCATAATGTTTTCTTATATTCTCTCACACTCAGTAACTTCCTTGCATCTTAGTGGCTTTAATGCCTTCCTTGGTATAAAATGATTAAATAAAAATTCATATATTGATGCATACACTTTAATACATAGATTTCTAAAGATGCACACATATATAAGCTGTAATTCTGATGAAATAAAATATGCAATTTTATACACAAATATATATATATATATAAGGATGGATCAATGTCCAGAGACTGACACAGTTATTAGTTATTAATATATTGGAAATTTTGAGATGAAGAATTATTATCTTCTATTATCTTCCACCATATTTATAAATATTTGAACATATCTGTATGAAAAGTATACATATTTGTATGAGTGTATCTATATCTTTATGTTACCCTCTTCCTAAATGCAATACCTGGCCTCTTGTTTCCAAGTTTTGCCCATCTGCTAGGTTGGCTTCCTTAATCCCTGTTGCAGACGCCTACTCAGGCACATTTGTATTTCTCCAACAGCCACACAGCCAACCTGTGGTTTATACTGCAACTATACTGAGCAGACATTAATTACAGGGAGAAAACATGTAATCTGACATGATCAACAGTTTTGGACTATGCCAGCATGCCCAAATCCTCAGTCATGTTCCAAACAGTTCCATCTACCTAATTTCATTCATAAGGCTTGGGTGAATACATGTTATGGTTGACAAGCACTTTCTAACAGTGCAACATACTGGGATTATCTCCCCATGTCAGTATTATTAAAAAATCACCTCCTTGACAAATCGACCATAATGAGATTTAAAACACTGCTCTCATAGAATGAACATTTTAACCTCTCAGCCATGCATATATATATATATATATATATATATATATATATATATATATATATATATATATATATATATTGGAACACTGACATTCTAACAATTTGATTATGTAACCAAATATATATATATATACTCTAAATATATACATATGAACACATTATCAACCTCTTGAAAGGTTATTTAAAACCAGAAAATATTCTTAAGCTATAAGAATTTTTGGGAGATAATAATTATTTTTACTGATACAATTCTTACTAATTAACCCTTAGCCTGGAGGAGAAGGGATGGATTCATACCTTTCCCAAGGATATATATGTGTAAGTGAATATAAAAAATCTGGCTGGAATTGGAACTTAACTCACTGATTTCTAATTGCTAGCCATTATCCATTACACCACCGACACATCCATAGTTAAACCACCTGGTATTCAGAAGTGGTCACCCATCTAGGTACTGACCAGGCTCGACATTGCTTAATTTCAGTGACCATACGAGGTCCAGTGTTTGAACATGATATGGCTGTAAGGCTGGATAAAACAACATCAATATATAGATATCTATGCACAAAAATATGTGTGTCTGCATGATGAAGTTGTTTTTGTATGTGCAAGTAGGTAATTTCTAATACACTACTGGATAACTGTACAATAAATGTGTATGGCTCTGAATATACATGCATGCATTTTCTACAACTTATACTTGCATATACGCATGTGTTTTGTGCGTATCTTGAAAACAAAATTCCTTTTAAGGAGAGTTGAATGTAATTCTTTTTGGAAATGAGAATAAAATGATGAATTTTATTTCCCTTCAGTTGCATTTAAGTTGTCTTAAACACGATTGGTGAGCATGGACATTCACATACAAGAGGTAGGAAGGCAGGTGTGGTTTTGGTGTGTGTTGCAGTTAATAGATAAATGGCCATGTTTTTAAGATGGACTTTGGATACGAAAAAAAATAGATTATTTTCAGTGAAAATGCCATACATCACTTTTTCAAATGAATAAATATATAAAATGTTGCTTCCAATTCCATTTTTTACTGTTTTAACATTGTTTTAGTCTTTCTTTTTTAAATATCTTTTGCATTTTCTTCTTTCCTCTTCCGTTAAAATCATATATTCTTTTAAAATATTCATTTTCTTTGGGTTTTTTTATTCTTGTTTTTACTATAATTGACTTGTCTTAATCTTCTTTCTTTTTCTTTCATGGTTTTTGACCACTGTCAGATTCTGTTTTTTCTTCCTTTTTTTGCACTTATAATGATATTTTCTTTTAAAATATACCTTTTCTTTGTCTTTTCATACTTTTCTTTACTATAATAGTTCCTTGTTTTAATATTCTTTATTTTTTCTTCATGTTTTCAACTACTGTTGGATTCTATTTTTTTCTCTCCCTCTAATTTGTCTTCTCCCCATTCTATATTATAGCCATCATTTCTTTTTACTTAATTCATCTTACTTTTTCTTTTTCTTTTATTTTCCGATCCACCTTTCTCTCTTTTCCCTTCATCTTTAAAATTCTTTCTTTCATTTTTTTCTCAGTTTATTATTTCATTTACCTTCTTTTTATAACCATTTCTTTCTCTTCCCTTTTTCTTTTTTCTTCAACTCTTCATGTTCTTTCTGCTCCTTTTTGTTACATTTCTTTCTTTTATTCATACATTTCTGAGAGATCTCCATTTGCATATTTTAACATTTATTTTTTCATTTGTATGTTTTGCAGAATAAGAGACCAATTAGCTTTATATTGAATCAATTGCTAAATCTGCTGCTAGGAAAGTCAGTTCACTATTTTATGCTAGACAGTTTTTTCTCATCAGAATCTATCTTCTACATTTATAAGTCTACTGTTTGTCCATGTATCACATATTGCTGCCACAGCGAGAGCTGTGTTTCTCAGTTGGTATTCCAAAGAAGCTTAGAGTTCTGCAAGAGGTCGCTAGGGGTTCTACAAGAAACAGTGATAATTAGGCTAATGCATTTTGAGTAATTTTTGTTTAACTTTATATTTGTAATTTTACTATACATGTATGGCATATTGTTGGAAAATCATTGGTTATTATAATAAAGGCTTCAACCTTTTATATTATTTAAAATTATAATAATCATAGGAAATGTATTTAGCGATGTCTATATGGTGTCAGTGTGAAACCACCTGCAATGATTAGTGGACAGGATCTGTACATGGTGAATTTGTGTATCACTGAGTAACTCACTCGAGTACAGTGTCCGTATATTATGTTTACCACATGAACTATGATAAAAATATAAAAGATAGATATTAATAATGGTATATAATCATTTTTATCGGGGGTGGGGGTCCCTGAGAGATGAAAACTATTTCAAGGGTTCCACAAGGGTAAAAAGGTTGAGGAACACTGATCTAGTGATTCTTGACAAAATCCAAAGAAGAATCAGCAACAATATCGGTCCTGACCTGGCATCTTGGCTTCAGTCACTTTCCCACCACCGTAACATAACTTCTTCTATATTTTATAAATATTTTCATAGTAATTGTTCAAATGAGATTTCCTCATTGGTATCTTGATTCACAAATTTTAGTGCCGTGCTAAATTGGAAGCTAGGTCTCATAATTTCTGTGTTGAAATTGCTAGTTGTAGCCATAATTTCTATGCTTATAATTTGTTTTCTCTCGCACTTCTCCCCTATGCCAGCTTCCTGTTTTCCTGTCAACAATGATCTTCAAAAATTTAAATGCAGTGTCAATCATCATCTTTTGTTTCTTTGAATCCCATTCTTTTATTGTCCTCTCTATTTTTTACTCACAGTACCACCTTGCACAGAAGAATGCTGGGAATACCATGGACCATACATGTGGCTAATGAGAAAGTTTTAGAGAAAATAGAAACAAAAAGGAAACCTACACTTAACATCAGGAAGAGACAATTAAAATTTCTGGGCCACATAATCATGAAGAAGGGCTTGGAAAATCTGATACTCACAGGACAGATTGAGGGTAAGTGTGACAGAGAAAAACAATGCACAACATACTTGACAAGTTTGAGAAAATGGATGGCAAGACAAAGTTTAGAAATAACGAAAAGACAGAATTTATTTAGAACTGCAAGGGACAAGAAATTGTGGAGAGCAATGATCGCCTACATCCTAAGTAGACGTGACACATAAAAAGAAGAACCCCTTGCATCTTTTTATTGCCTTGCTTGAGATAAACTACATACAGTCTTTGATTGGGAGATTGGTTGTTTTGAGGAGTGTAGAACTACCTCTTAATTGCTGTTGTTCCCAGGTTCACCCTCACCCAGTGTGGTAGCACTTGTTAGGGTCCCAGATATGGGCAAATAGCGACCGCCCCAAAAAACACTATGAAAGTATAAAAATACATTTTTAGACTAAAAAATTAACAATGATACATATTTATAGTAAAATTACCAACAATACATTTTTTAAGCAGAATTACCAACAATAAATTTTATAGCAAAATGACCAATAATACATTTTGCCTGTAGTTGAAGCCAGCTATGTTCAAAATATTTAGATTTCAGCATTAAATAATCCTTGGAAGTCAATATGTCACTAAACAAAATCAACCAACCTCTAGCTAAAATAAAAGAGCAGAGTCTATTCTTTTTCAACAAATTTAAATATGTCTATAGTAATGGTAATATTAGCAGTTTCCTTATAAGGACACATTCAGCTTTCATGGACTGAGCACCCATTACCATTGTCAGTTGAAATTTATAAAATGTTTTTTTTAAGTAATGCTAAATATGTCTATCTGTAAATGAAAAAGAATGAAAAGAATAATTCTACAATAAAATTAAAATTAAGAAGGAACATATTTCCCAGTTTGACACATGGTCATTGCTAAATGAGACATCATCATCTCTTTTATAAAGAAAATGAAAAGGGTCAAGTATTAATCTTTGATGTGAAGACCTTGAAAGCTCTCAGTTAAAAATGTTTATTTATAGCTATCATCATATTAAAAGCCAATTCTCACCTGGATTTCATTAAAAAAAAAAGATAAAAAAAAATGTGGGTTTGCCATTATGTGATTAAAAAAAAATGACAAGGAAAACATTTTATAGAAACTTCCATCATCATTAATGATTTCTCATTTTAAGAATATGGATTTTGGAAATAGATGAACAAATCTGAAAATAATGTTAATTATCCAGTCCATTATAATTTCTTGCTATAAAAACTTTTGAATTATCTTGAATTCTATCTAACAACTGGAAGTGAAGAAATAACTGTTGCTCTTTAAAAAAAAATGTATTTATAGTCAAATCTCCATGACATTTCATAAATTTCTCCTACCATTCTCTTTATCTTTACAAGAGTCAGATTAGACCAAAAATGGAGCGTTGCTGCTATATCAGGGCTGGAGTGGCTTGATCCTTACTTTCTAGCTTTGATAGAATTCAAAATCATTTACATGGTCTTATGGAGGAAGATCTCTTCTCTACTGCCCACACCAATAACCACTGCAGCACATTCTATATTTAGAAGAGACCTTCAAAATAGAAAATGGTCCTTTAGCAGTTAAATTTATGTAATTAGAGTGAATGAAAGTTTTGACATATTTAATAATTGCAACGTTTTCTATAGTAAATAATTTGCAATGTGTTTTTTACAGTAAAATAAATTTTAATGAATTTCTATAGATGCTTTTTATAATTTGCTGTGTCACTATACATGTAATCATAAGAGTGAATGAAAATTTGGATGTATCTTACATATGTGGTGAAGGTTGTAATGAACTGTTCTCAGTGTGAATCAGGGATGTGTCTAGCCTTCTTCAGGATACTTTTCCTAGGGTGATTAGCAAGATATCCCCTTCTACCCATATATGTGTAGCCGAGTTCAAATCCCAGTTAGTTCTGTTTCATTCCCTTTGCACAAATGTCCTTGGAAAAGGTATGAATCAATCTTCCTCCAGCTATGGATTCATACCTTTTCCAAGGGCATTTATGCAAAATGAATGAAACAGAACTAAATGGGATTTGAACTTGGCTACACATATTCACAAGTAAGGGTAAAAAATGGAGTTCACATGTAGGAGTATATTCAACTGCAGGAGGGTACATATCAGAAAGTAAAGGATGGTACTAATCGTAATTGAAATCCATGATAACACTGACATATGTGGGATAGGATGTGGCAAAAAAGAACAACTGATGATTATTATTATTATGATGATGATGATTCATAAATAAATCATATAAATATATAATACAGAAATATCAGAAAATGACTATGATTATAATTAAAATAATTTCATTTTTAATCATTTCACTCTGAAGCAAGGCAATAAAGCCACTAGGATGCAAGTGGGTTACCAATAGTGAAGGAAACTGAGGAAACATTACTTAGGAGAATGGACAATAAAATGAACTGGATTCAAGGAGACAGAAAATGTTGCATTTAAATTTTTGAAAATCATAGTTGACTGGAAAACAATAAACCAGAAGAGAGTTCCGCAGATGAGAAGTGCAAGAGAAGATATTATTAGAATAGAATTTATGGTTACGCTTAGCAATTTCAGCAGTAAAATGACGGGACCTAACTGCTAATCTAGTACTGCACTTCTAATTATAGTCATGATTATGATTAATAAAGAACTTATTTTTTTTTAATCATTTCACCCCAAGCAAGATGCTAATGCCACTAGGATGCTGGGGGTTTCAGGAAGTGAAAGAGAATGAAAAGACTTTAGTGAGAAGTGAGGAAAAGGACAATAAAGGAACAGGATTCAAGAAGACAGAAGATGGCAACTGACATTTTATTTAAAATTTTGAAGATTTTAGGTGGTATGGAGACAAGAAATTGGAAGGGAGCTCCACAGGTGAGAAGTGTGAGAAAGGAAACTGTTAGAATAGAAGTGGTAGTTGCATCTAGCTAGTTCAACAGTAAGACATTGAGACATATTTGCCAAACTAGTAGCATGCTTAAATTCATGCTGCAGATTAATTGCCATGAAAATATTTATAGAAAAGATAGAGGGACAATGTCATTTTGATTAAAAAAGTGACTGAAGTCAAGATGCCAGGTCAGAATCAATTAAATGTACTGACACTTCTAATTTTGCAAAGAATCTTGAGATATATAGTAGAAGTACAGGCTCAGATATGGCAGTGGTATTCAGTGCACGGACAAATGGTAGATTTCATATAAATATATAAAATGTAAATATTAAAAAAAAACTCAACACCTTCTACATGTAAAAGCAGCTTCTGAAAAATGTTTATTCAAGACAATGTTTTCTGTCTATGCTTTGTGAAAATAAATTATGAGTTGAAGTGTATTCAGATCAGTGATTAAAAAAAACCCATAAAAACAAAGGAATGAAGTTAAATTTTGGATCAGTGAATCATTGAACATTCTAAGGATTGGACAGTTGCTCCCATTTTAAAATTCGGTATGCATTTCATAATTATTTCCGTTGCAGTCAGATCAGTCACCACCATTGGATTCAATGCATTGTTTCCCAAATCAGTTAACTCAATGTCCATAAAATCTAAGGGTCAACTACAAGGTTTTCAAATTTAATTTTTTTCTCTTCTTTTGTTCACGAAAATGAGATTAAACAAAAGAAGATACAGCTTTCTCATACTTTATTGTTTCCAATATTCGAAGCTTCTCTTTGGTCATAAATGCATTGAAGTCATTTTTCACACATGAAAGAATTTTTATTGGTGAATGAAATTAAAAACCATTATTTTTGTATGCCTGAACATAAAGCTTATATTCAACTTCTTTTATTCTTACCACCATTATTGTCGTCATCATTACTCTAATTATTACATATACATAATTTTATTACCTTTTTTATTATTATGACTATTATTACTCTTTTTATTGTTAATCATTTTATGATTTAAAGTTGTTTCTGTTCTTATTCATTTATAATTCACTTTCAATTTTCTTAATAGTTATTTTATTTTTATTATGTTTAGTATTATACTTCAGCAATATTTTTGTGATACTGAGTTGATGAAATAAAATCTCTCCTTTCTGAGAGGAATATTCTCAAGAGTTTTCACTGATAATAGTAATGGTAATATCTGCAGTTTCATTGTAAGGAAAAAATTAGCATTCATTGACCAAGCAGCCAGTGTTACTTTCAGTTGAAATTTATAAAATCTTTCTATGAGATAACAATATTATTCCATGCTAATAGGAATATATACTTGAAAAACAAGGTGGATAAAATAAGTAAAGGTTTATTGTAAAAAACTAATGCAATAAGAATAAAGGTGACCGTTATGTGCACGGTCATCACCAGTCAATCTAGTAGTGAGTGCTACTATTGGAAGGTCAGTAGTTCTCACGTAAGTCTGAGTCGTAGTCAACAGATCACAGCAAGTTTCCTGTAGTCCATTGCCTTATGGATACTTATAGGTAGTTGTGATATATCAAAACAGTCTTTCTGTGGATGATATATATATATATATATATATATATATATATATATATATATATATATATATATATATTTAGAAAAGTTAGGATTTCATCGGACTTGGCTTTGTTGACATGTGCACAAAATAGAGAGACACAGGTCGTTTCAAAATTTTTGAAAGAAAATTTTTGAGACAATGTATATAGTAATGTCAACAAAGCCCAGTCAAAGAAATTCTAATGGCTGAAACGCATCAGGAAAGAACCTTTGCAATTTGTTATATTTTTTCTACATACTGTTTGTTGATATATAAAATTATACAAAATTACATATATATATATATATATATATATATATATATATAAAAGTGAACATAGAAGTCAACACTTAGAGGCGACAGTCTGTTTCATGCTATATGCAATCGTCAGGCCTGACGATTGCATATATATGAAACAGACTGTCGCCCTAAGTGTTGACTTCTATGTTCACTTTATATTTACACACGCTCTATCTCTGATATTGAGCACTTTATCCCATAAATATAGCACACCTTAAGACTATATTTCTTTATATATATATATATATATATATATATGAAGCAAAGTGGAAAAACTATAAATGACATGTTTCCCCAACATCTGTTAGGCCACCCAGTGAAGATTGAAATGTTAGAATGAAATAATACAAAACAGTGTGTAATAAAAGGGCCTTGGCATTTTTGAGGATAAGAGGAGCCATAAATTAAATTACCTTAAAAAACAATAGACATCATCAAAATGCATTGTTTAGAGCATTTCCACTTTGTCCCCTCATCTCCACTTTCATTTCAGATACTATTATACATCCCACAAATAAACACTCATATGTATGCACTCACACACACATATCCTACAGGCAAAAAGTTTGGGGCCACCCTGCATTACTTTAAAAAAACACCTTACATTGAGATATTTTTTCCTTTTTTTAATATTAAAAATTAACTTTTCAGAAACTAAGATATAATTGTTTTTATTTTGACAAAAATTATCATACAACATCATATTTTGTTTTTGTCAATAAAACCACTACGAAGACAAATTCAACTTTGAACTTTTGATAGTAAGAGTAACCTGGAGAAAGACTGAAAAATAAAATTTTTGCCTGTAGTGCATGTGTATATATATATATATATATATATATATATATATATATATATATAGTTTTATATTTAGGCAGCAATCCTTCGTTTATGCATGTTTCATTAAACATGACAGACAAGGTACTACGGTTAAGCTTTTTATTTCATTTTTCTTGTGTTCAAACAAGAGTTTTCTTTTCTGGACAAAGTGTGTGTAAAAACTGTCCAAATTTTTTATAGTTCGAGCACTTTTAGCTATACCTTTTGCTATTATCAAGGATAATTCAATTTTTCAGCTTAATTGAGTGTGTGCATTATGTGTATGTTTTAATGTGTTGTAGGGATGTTTTTAACTTCTGAATACGGTTAGCACATTGTGGCCATGTTCATAATCAATATTGTTTAAGAGTTGGCTTTTTCTTTTTTATTATTAAATCTTTCATTTTTTTTTTTTAATAATAATAATTTTTTTAATTAAATTTTTTTTAATAAAAATAATGGGTGCTTTAATAATAAAAAAGAAAGTAAGGAATTTTTTTTATTTTTTTTCTCTATATGAAATACACCAGTGGACAGTACAATTCCTCTAAACTGAACATCTGAGATGTTCAGTGTTGAGGATTCTGTTCAGATTCAAGGAAGAAAATGCTGCTGTGGCAAGCTTAAAATTTTTATTAAGTTTTAGAGTTTAGGATACAAAAAGTAGTTTGTAACGTTGATTCATTTTTATTTAAATTGTAGATTGAATACATAAATGTACAAAAAATAATTGACAAGTAATAAAAAAATTTGTGCTAAATAAATATTGGCATTTGTGAAAAACTAAAACACTTTATGACATGTTTAAAAATTTATGAAATATCTTTTTCAAAAACAATTACAATCTATAAAGAAAGTCCAAAATAAGGATATACAGTATAACTCCTCTAAACCAAACATCCAAGATGTTTGGTATTAAGGGTACTGTTCTGATTTGAGGAAGAAAAGGCTTCATATTTATGTCAATACAAATGTTCGAATTTGAAGATGAGTCTAATTTGAGGAAGTCTGTATGTTAAGATTTGGGGATATATATATATATATATATATATATATATATATATATATATATATATATATAGCATAATGAGAAGCCATGTATACTTTCTTAATATGTATATATAGAAAAAACAACTAAAAGTTGCAAATTAAAAAAATAATAATTATTTCTGAAGAAAGATCGAGGTCGATCTGAAATATCAAAAGTACATATATATATAAATAAAAAAAATATATATATAAAAAAATATAAATAAATACTTTCATAAAAAAACATTATTATTTTTTAATTTGCAACTTTTTAGTTGTTTTATATATATATATATATATATATATATATGTATGTATTTCTCTTGTCACCTTTAAAATTTAAAAAAGGCATGAACTCTTTAACTGAAGCAGAAGTGTCCCTTTAATCAGAACTGAATTTGTCATTGATAAAGTTTTTATTTTGTCACACTTACTTAATTTCTGAAGATTTATCTCTTATTTTTGCATATGATTTAAATTAAAAGAAAAATGATATCTCAACTTGGAACTATCCTCATATCTACATTGTATTTGCATTATGAAATGATTAGAGTAGTTTCTTGTAATCTGAAACAACCCTACTGTCATGTTTCTCCCTCAGAAACTTTTGCTGAAAATAGGACTGGACACTAATCCTATTCCAGATCAATTCAACTCCTTTCATTCCTAATAAATCACTGGCACTTAATTTATCAATTTCAGGATGATGAAATCCTTATCTATCAATTTACCATTTATATATTCTGTCTAAATACCAATCCGTCAATAAATATCCTATTTCTCAGTCCTAATTTCTAAATATCTTTCTCTTACTTAGTCGCTGTTGATCATCTTATTGGAGGTAAGGATATGGTTGTGCTAGAGGTACTCTTGTCCAACACTGCAAGAAGCTTCTTCTATGTGCCATGTCTCTTCAGGACTTTGGCATCATGGCTCTGCACAATCTTCTGTCCTTTGTAGCACTTAATAAATTTTGTCTTTTTGTTATAAAGTGCTTTAAGAGAGGGCAGAAAGTGTGACACTGAAATCTAAAGGCTCCCCAGTATTTCAAAAGCTAAACAAAGTATTAAGATACAAGAAAATTTTATGAGAAACAAAAAAAAGCTATTTTACTTGTACTGTGCTAAACAAACAGCACTTCTGAAGTGATCATTTCTATTTTTAAACAAAGTACTGCAAAACAGAAACAACATCACTTGAGGATATTCAACAGCAGCAACAGTTAAAATGGATAGCATACATAAAACAAAGAGAAAATAATAACATAATCAAGATGTTGACTTTCTGACTGAATTTCTGATATGAGGACTTATGAATATTTACACTATTTACATTCAGGCTATAGTCCTCATCTTTGTTGTTATCAATAGCCTAGTGGATTAAAGCATTGGCTTATGAATTTGGGGAAATAGTAATTGTGAGTTCAATCTCTGGTCAAGGCAATGTCTACTTGAACTCAATGGGCGAGCAATAACTGAGCAGTACTAAAAATAAGAACTAGATAAGATATCCCTAGACATAGGCAGTGGAACAAGAAGAGTTTACCCACATAGATTAAATAAAAGATTTAGTTCAGAATTCCCTATAGGTTACTCAGATTGATAAACACCTGATGAAGGCCGGAGAGAACAATGGCCATAACATTGTGATAACAACAACAAAGATGAGGACAATAGTCCGAATAATTAAATAATTGAAATTATGACTCCTAAACTGTCTCACTTTATTAAAAAAAAAAAAAAAATGATTTTGGAATCAGTTATTTAGTTGTATTTACTTGCATTTCAAAAATTTGTTCAAATGCAATTCAGCAGTAGAGATAGTGTAATGGTTACCAGCATGGAAAGTGAATTCAGTGTGCCAGGTTCAATCCTGCTGGATTCTGTTTTGTTCACTTCACACTAATGCCATTAAAAAAGGCATGACTCCATCTTCCTCCAGCTATGGGTTAAATAACAGGGCAGACTGGCCTTTGGCTTGAGATGGCAATCAGTCTAGGAGAAGGTAAACTCTAAATTCAAAACCAACCTGAAGAGGGATGGGCTCCGTCAGGCTACACTGACCAAGAAACACCTCTGGTGCAGTATAGGTAGAGTTTAAAAAAAAGAAATACTTCATTAGAAAAAAAAATTACTCAACAGTTATGTAATATCATTCCACCAATATAGCAGTGAATGCTGGACAATCTCCTCACAGATGAAGAAGAGTGTTGAAGCAACAGAAATATGGTTTTACAAATATGTGAACAACAACAAAGTTTTAGAGGAAATGGAAACATTAAGAACATTTATATGCAGCATCAGAAAGAGTTGAAATTTCTAGGGCACATAATGAGGAGAGAAAGCTGGGAAATTTGATATTCACAAGAGATATTGAAGAGAAAAGAGACAGAGGTAAATAGCAACCTACCTAATGAGTAAATGGATGATGGAACAAGATTTAGGAGAGATAACAAAAACAAAATTTATTAAGAGCTACAAAGGAGAGGAAACTGTGGAGAGCATGACTTTAATTGGTTGTATAGAGATGATAGTTTAGGCATTTCTGAATGAGTTGGATGCCATACATGACATCCATATGAGAGTCTAGATCTGATAAGGCTATTTAAGAACACAACATGAATTGGTTGTATAGAGATGATAGTTTAGGCATTTCTGAATGAGTTGGATGCCATACATGACATCCATATGAGAGTCTAGATCTGATGAGGCTATTTATGAACCCAATTTGAATTGGTTGTATAGAGATGATAGTTTAGACATTTCTGAATGAGTTGGATGCCATACATGACATCTATGTGAGAGTCTAGATCTGATGAGGCTATTTAAGAACACAATATGAATTGGTTGTATAGAGATGATAGTTTAGACATTTCTGAATGAGTTGGATGCCATGTATGACATCCATATGAGAGTCTAGATCTGATGAGGCTATTTAAGAACACAATATGAATTGGTTGTATAGAGATGATAGTTTAGACATTTCTGAATGAGTTGGATGCCATACATGACATCTATGTGAGAGTCTAGATCTGATGAGGCTATTTAAGAACACAATATGAATTGGTTGTATATAGATGATAGTTTAGACATTTCTGAATGAGTTGGATGCCATACATGACATCTATGTGAGAGTCTAGATCTGATGAGGCTATTTAAGAACGTGACTCAAGTTTTAAGGTTGATTTTTTAGTTTTGTAACAATTTGCCGTGTTGGGCAAAGCTATGTTTAACACAGCCTATTCTATGTTCAATTTCCTTATTTCCTATATTAAATTTGTTAAAATTCGAACCTAATGCCAAACTAGTCTAACCACTCATTTGTTTTATTAGAGATGTTTTTTATCTCATTCCATGTCCCTAATTATTTTATATGTGTTTGGTCTTGTCCCAGTCTATGTATAGTAGAAATTTCAGTAGGTGGGGGTGAAGATAGTCTACAATGTGAACAGGCACAATAAATACACATGATAATATAATGATCACTTCAATGAGTTGCACTGGATCACCTTCATTTATTCCTTTATATAAAAACTATTTCTTTTGAGGAATTGTCATACTACTTACTATAATGAAAGTGAAAAGACAAAACTTTCCCATCCTTTTAACCCCACACAGCAAATTCTATTAGGTCAGCCTCACTTACATATAAATCAATGTATCTATTCAGTATAGATATATATTTTATTAATCATTCATCATTTTATGGAATCATTTGGTCTTAAGATGGTCAGAGGAGGAAAAATAACTATACAAGCACAAATATTATTATTGTATACGTTCATGCAGTATTGCAAAAATGGATTTTCTTGATGCATATATCAATAAGCAGAATATTAGGGTGTATCAAAAGTATTTTCCTTTTTTTACAGACATCTTGGGTATGACAATAAACTACATCTGGCAGAAAGACCTCTGATTGGGAGGTTATGAGGAGTGTGGAACCACCTATTAATTGCTGTTGTTCTCATGTCCACACTTACCCAGTGTGGTAGTACCCATTAGGGCCCCAGCTATGGGCAAGTAGTTAACACTCAAAACTGGGGTCAAAACACTATAAAGGTATAGAAATGGATTTTTGTAGTAAAAATACCAGCAGTACATTTTTGAAAAAGAAATATTACCAGCAATACATTTTTGAAAAGATGTATTACCAGCAATACATTTGAATCTCGACAGAAACCCTCTTTACAAAAATACATCAAAGAAACCTGATCTACTAACTGATTTCTTACAAATACTTATTCTATTCCTACACACCTATCCTAAAAATCTTATTGGCATTAAATAACCCTTTGAGGTTGATATACCATAAAACAAAATAAACTAAATAAGCTAAGCCAAGCTTTTTACAGACCTTTACTCCAAAGCTTACTTCATGTACATATCTAAAGACTATCTATAACACCTCCATTTTATTAATATTATTGTTATATATTGGGATGCATCAAAAGTATTTTCACTTTTTACAGACCTTTATTTCAGAGCTTATTCCATTTACAAATCATAGGTCTATCAATGACTCTACCATATTATTCATATTATTATTATATATTAGGGTGCATCAAAAGTATTTTCTTTTTTTACAGACCTTTTCTCTAACTGTTATTCTGTGCATGCATTTAAAAACTAAGTCTCCACTATATTATTATTTATATATAATATCATATCATGTAATATATAACTTATATATAAAAATTATATCATAATAAAATTATAACACACACACACACACACACACACACACACACACACATGCACACACACACACACACATATATATTATAAAATTAATAAATTCCCAGGATGATAGAATCCAGGTAGAACTCAATGTCAGGACAGAGTAAGAATATAATATAAAAGGCTCAAACACTAATATTTTTTGAGCCTTTTATATTATATTATATATATATATATATATATATATATATATATATATATATATATAATTGTGTGTTTGAGCAGCACTCTCTCTTTTATACAAGTTTCATGGATTATTTTGTGTTTATTAAAGTGATAAAAATTTGCTTATAGCCTGGAGTTGTTCTCACTGGTGTATAAGGTGAATACGGATTATCACTTTAAGGTTTAGGTGTCAGCATACATTAAGTCCTACCAACCACCTTTCCGTATACAGAAAGATTGATTGATTGATTGATTGATTTGTTTTTTATGGTTTATCAACCTGTTGCAGGTTATTTCAAGCCAGAAAATAATTTTAGATTGTAACAACTTTTTGGGTGGAGGTAATAATGACATAGTGATACAAGTCTAACTAATTAACCGAGAGCTGCAGGAGAAGAAGTGAATTCATACTTTTCCCAAGGGTATTTGCATGTAAATGAATATAATCCACCCAACGATTAGAAATTCTGAGCCATTATTCATTACACCACCTGCACATCCAAGCTTACAGAACCTAGTATTTCTAAGCAGTCACCCATCTAGGTACTGACTGACCAGTTTTAACTTTGCTTAACTTCAGTTTTATGTAATATTTTTTTGTTAGTATATAACATTAGTCTGGGGCTGTACATTTTGTAGTCACTGTACACATTTTTTTTTGGACACAATATTTTTGTACTGATGAGAGATGAACTGGTTTCACTGTTTTAAATCATTATATTTCAGTATTACCAATTTGCAGTAATATATATTTTTTTGTATCCCACCTTTTTTTATATTTGAAATTTAGTAAAATAATAAGTATGCTTCCTACCATGTATGGTGCACCTTTTTCAATACCAAAACTCACCATATATTTTATACTCTGATGGTTTGTTTTAACACTTAAATACCCCTGTTTGACATTCTGATCATGGCTGGCGTGGACTACCCATGAATGCCCCTATTGCAAGGGGAGCCTGTTTGCAGCCCCCGAACAGTGCTTTGTGACCCTCATTATCTTATCAGCATTTGCTTTTTTTCTACTTACATTTATATATGTTACAAATTAAACTAAGCACAATTGACTATTAAAGGATGACAAATTTTTGCAGATTTTGACATCATTCTGGGGTTCTTTTTTTTTATCCTAATCTGTGAATTTGTTTTGCTCATGCTAAATCTTTAAAAAAATAAACACACTATTTTTTATCCATAATATTGAATATGTTAAAATTATCCAACTTTTTAGCAAGAAAAACCTCAAGTTGACATTAAAAATTGCCACAAAATATTGTTGATTTATTTAAGATGGAATGATCTATTATGTCATGTCTCTAATTTGTATTTAGATACATTGTACTCTTTCAATTTTTTTTTTGGTGTGCACTTCATATAATCACAAATCGTAGAGAGTGCAAAGTAATCTTCAACAATCTTGAAAAATATGTATACAGGGAATATTTTTGTAAATTACTAAGTATTTATATAGAGAATACTTTTATACTTATATTTATATAGAGAATACTTTTTTAGAATTACTATCTAAGTAAGTATTTATATTGAGAATAATTTTATACATTATATATTACTATTTAAGTCTTGTTTTGCATATTAATAAATAAAAATAAATAACACTTCAATGCTCAAACTGAAATGGATATGGAAAAATAAACTGACATCTTTGTATTTATTATTCATTAAAATATCTTACAGTGATATTTTTTCATGCACAATAATGTTCTCCTGTGCAAAGCTCAAGTGTCACTCATTCATTGGAGAGGGTTACAGAGTAAGGGGTAAGGGCTACAGTATACAAAGATATATGGGGAAGATAATGGTTAACCCTACACTTGAACAGGTTAAGATTGTACTAATTTGAGAAGTGTTCTAACAGATGATGGAAAATGGGACACTGAGATCCAAAGACGTATTGGGATGGCCAAAGATGCATTTCAAAAGCTAAGCAGAGTATTGAGAGACAGAAAAATTTCATTAGAAACAAAGAAAAGAGTACTGAATCAGTCCTTCTATATGGCAGCGAATGCTGGACAATTTCTTCAAAGATGAAGTAGGGACTTGAATCAACAGAAATGTGGTTTTACAGAAAGATGCTGAGGATACCATGTACGGAACATCTGAGCAACAACGAGATTTTAGAGAAAATGGAAACAAAAAGGAGGCATCAGGTAGAGGCAGTTGAAACTTCTAGGGCAGGTAATAAGGAAAGAAGACTTGGAAAATATGATACTCACAGGACAGATTTAGGTAAGAGGGACAGAGGAAAGCGGCATGTAACATACTTGATGGGCTTGAGTAAATGGATGTTAAAACAGGGTTTGGGAGAAATAACAAAAAGACAAAACTTATTATGAGCTACAAGGAACAGGAAGGTGTGGGGGGGCATGATCATGTATGTCCTGAAGAGACATGGCACAAAAAAAGAAAGTAGTAGTAGCAGTTTGTGGGAAGAAGCTGCTGGAGTGGAACTTCTCACCATTGTAATAGGAAGATAATGAGAGCAGTTAGTTACAATGTGTGTGGTATGGCAGTTCTTAGCTTTGAAGGTTAAAACTAGTGGAACTAAGGAATATAGCTTGTTATAAACACTTTCCATTGAAATAGCAATACAGTAGAGGGAGGCTTGCAATGCTCCATCTGTAAGACTTTGCTGAAACTAATAGTTTATGCAGAAGGGATTTTTTTAATAGTTAAAGTTTTATTGATAAGATAACCTGCAGAAAATATCTACTGATAGCTACTTACTAGTTTTGTCTTGTTAATAGTAAATTGAAATATATATAAGGCTAGTGAATTTTTTAAATATTTCATTTTTTTCTCAGGTTTTTATTCATATAGATTTTTTTATTTGTTTTGGCTTTCACATTTAAGATCAAATTTTTGCCAAGTTCTTTAAAATTCTAATCATAACACCATATCAAGATTTAATGACATTGCATCAGCAAAGCCGCTAGAAAGATGTAATTTTCAAATTCAAAAACCGTGACCTCAATATAAATGTTGTCACGTAATCGTAGAGTTAGTCTCAATTTAAATGGAATGAATTTTTTCTAATACCCCCTATTGCTGCCAAGGATTATCATAAATTTTGGGAGAGTATAAATTCTTGATTTTTCAATCATTGTAAGTCCAGACCATCCCAAAATTAATTAATTTTAATTAAACATCATTTGGGTTGGGTATTTCTTTAGCAATTAACCAATGGAGTTGAAACCATTTTGGTTATTTCCTCTTAATTAATCTCAGATCCCAAAAATTCCTTCTTAAAAAAAAGGAATACATTTTGACAGAATTAAAAGCCTTTTCAAAACAGGCACAAATGGAAATATTTTAATAAAAGAGTAAATTACTGTAAATTCTGTCTCAACTCTTTGATAATAGTTATTTTTTAAACAAGAAAAAAGAGATTCTATTTAGGCATATATAACATAGCACTAGATTGAATAATCATATACATATATATATATATATATATATGAATTTTTATATAACAAGAACAATTTAAGGGGAAAGATGTATGATACAAGATCTTTTTTTACTGTGTCATACATATTTCTCCTAGCTTATATATATATATATATATATATATATATATAATCAAAATAAAAAAAAACAGTCAAATTTAGAATCCACAGTGCTCGATACACAGTAGAGCATAATATTATAATATTATTTAAAAATATGTATTCATCGCAACATAGAAATTATCATGTTTCAGAACTAAAAACTAAACTTTTTTTTAAGTTTTAAACTTTAATTTTAAGTTTAATTTAAAATTTAGTTTTTAGGGAAAATGGAAACAAAAAGGTCACTTACATTTAGAATCAGAATAAGACAGTTGAGATATCTAGAGTACATACTGAGAAAAGATGGCTTGGAGAATTTGACAATCACAGGTAAGAGGAGCAAAAGAAAGCAGCAAGTAACCTATCTAATAAGCTTGAACAGGGATTAGGAGAAATAGCAAAAAGATAAACTAAGATCTACAAAGGTTAGAAAGTTGTAGGAGCCATGATCGCCCACGTCCTGAAGGAACATGGAAGAAGAAGATTATTATTATTATTAAATGCTCCTTAGGTAGTAGCACTGTGTAAAGACATGTTTGGGATAATAGATTTAACAAATACAAAATAAGAAAAAATTAAAAATACCAGAATTTTTCTTCTTTTCTTTTCCCCATATTTCATTCTCTGATGAAGCTTTCATAAAAGCAAAATGTGTTAGATTTACAAATGTTTCCTATTTGTTCTGTTGGATTCCAATCCATATTTGATCTATATTCAATAATATACATGTTTTTTTGTTTTTTTTTTAATTATTTCACCCCAAGCATGGCAACAAAGACACTAACATGCAAGGGGTTACTGAGTGTGAAAGAATATAAGAAAAACATTATTAAGGAGCGAGAACAATAAAAGAACAGAATTTAAGAGGGCAAAAGATAATGATTGACATTGCATTTAAACTTTTGAAGATTAAACTTGACTGGAAAGCAAGAAACCAGAAGAAGGTTCCACAAGTAAGAAGTGTGAGAAAAAAAACTATTAGCACAAAACTTATGTTTCCATCTAGCTGTTCCCCCCTGTAAAAAGATGAGATCTTTCCACCAATCTAATAATGTGCTTAAATCCATTGAGTTTAGGTACCATCATTAGAACATTTACCATGAAATGCATTCATGTATGAGAGGTCGCTAAAATTATTTTTATTTTGGATGGTTGCCTTTATTTGGATGTAAAGGGATTGTATAATCTTTAATCTTAAGTATTATTAGAAAGAAGCTCTCTACTTACCTACCTAAATCATCAAGTGAAGTCAAGATCATAGTTAATTGGGAATTTTATCTTTTCTATTGCCGTATAATATGTACTTCAATAGGACTACATATAGATTTGAATTCAGAATTTTCTTTTTCCTATACTGGTTGCCAACCATAACTAGAGATCCCAGCCTGTTCTGCTGTAAATCCATAGCTGGGGACATAAGAGATGAGGTTATATTTTCCTAAGAGTATTTGTGCAAAAGTTAATATAACAAACTCGACTTGAATTTTAACTCAGCTCAATAATTTCTTGTTTCAAGCTCATAACCATTACGTTTAGGAGCTATGTGATATTATTAGGAGCTATGTGATATTATTGTAATTCTTCATTTTCTGTAAAATTTTATATGCAGCTTTATTTAAATTAGTATTTTCTTTTTCAGACAAAAATTTTAGAATCTGAAATTAGGATTAGAAGTTGGATACAAATGAAAATAATATGCCTTCTCTTTACATTTTAAATAAAAGAAGAATAAATACTACACTTAGATCTTTGCAATCAGCAGTGAACAGAACAATAATTATATATTATGATCAAAATAATCGTCTTTAACAAACAAATTTCCTGTGAACAGTTCTTTTGTCTATTGATTTTTGTACTATCGGAATCAAAGTCATTTGCAACGCTTTCAGAAACATGCCTTTGACTCCTTTGTCATCTTGCAGTTGAATCAGTAGCATCCATATTTAAAGTCATAATGACAAAGTGGAAAAAATGTTTTGTCCTTTATATCTTCATCAATCTAAAAAATGTCTTTGTTGATGTAATTATATAAACATATGAAGAGGGAAGGGTAATATAAAAATGTAAATGTTGGTAAGAATTATGCATAAATAGAAAACACTGAAAATGTTAAAATTTCAAACTTTTAAATTTTATTAAGTTTTTTCTTTAGATGTGTTTATATATATAGTCTAGCCAATTTCATTTAGTTTCTTTATGCTTTTTGTTATATAGGAATAAAGTGTCACAGCCGACACTTGAGTTTGAACATAGATCGCCAGTGAGCAAACACAGGTGATCACATTATTGAATTAAGTAGACCACATGACTATAGAGGAAATGCATAAGTAGAAAGTAGTGTGACGTCTAAATGATTGCATTTCTAGTCTATCCTCTATTACTATGCAGATCACCATTTCTACTCTATCCTCTTTTACTATATGGACCGCTATTCTCTACTCATTATACTATTTCTCTGTTCAGATGACTATACGGGTTATTTGTTGAGCGAGTAATATCGATCAAGTACTATTTGTGAGAGTGTTATTTGAAGGCGACTGACTAGACAACATTGTTCAACAGCATACTATAATTGTATCTGCAGTTACAAAGTCTCTACTACAACGAGCATTACGAAAGTAACACAGAGTATTTGTTGACATCACAAAACTTTTGTTTCTGTTTTTGTGGCTTTTATTATTAAGTATCCCACATCATGATAGAAGATCTGCCAAGAAAGATGTGGGATATTTGCATATCCCAGCAAAACAAAGGCTTATTGTCATATCATGCTGAAACACCAGTTCTCATACAATCACTGAAGTTAAGCAACATCAAACCTGGTCAGTACCTAGATGGGTGACCACTTGGGAAAAGCAGTTGCTGTATTGGATAATAGCTTGAAAATGGAGATCAGGGAGTTGAGTTCCAATTCCAGTAGGGTTTGTTATATTCACTTATGCACTTTGGAATGATATGAATCCACCTCTTCTCTCCCGTTATGGGTTAATTAGTAGGATTTATATCAGTAAATCATTATTATCTCTCAGAAAGAAATTCCTACAATCTAAAAGTATTTTCTGAGTTTAAATAACCTGTAAAAGTTTGATAAGCTGTAAAGAACAAATCAAAGAGCTCTGCTCATAGGAGCATTACTCCTGACAGATCCAGAAAGAGCAGAATTGAATGAAGGATAGGGAGGGATCTGACTAAATGAGAATCACAAGAAGCCATGGGATGTGGCATGGTAGTTGTGTTGATTTGATAGAAAACTCAACCTCACTAACAATTAATCAGCAACAGTGAATGACACAATCCTGGATATGCCAAAATTTCTAGGTTTACCTAGTTCCCATAATGAATTACTACTTCAAGTACAGTATTGGTTGCCTAGTCAAATTTGCCTACATTTCTAAGATGAGGTATGTACACTATTTACATTATTTGGACTATTGTCCTCATCTTTGTTGCCATATTTATCACAAAGTTTCCGCCATTGTATGCTCTGGCCTTCTTCAGGTGGTTGGAATGTTGAACTGAACCCTTTATTTCGCTCACTGTGGTAGACTGTTCTAGTTCCATGTGCCATGTCTAATGGATGTCATTTATCAGTTATCTCCTGTTAATTCCCCTTTCCAAGTTCTCCACTGCCTTAACCAGGTACTGAACTCACAAATCTGTTGGTCCTGTCACATGGCACAGTGGATAAAGACGTTGGTTAGATCCAGTGACAAGACCCCAAAATTTGCGAGTTCAATACCTGGTTAAGGCAGTAGAGAACTTGGAAAGGGGAATTAACAGGAGATAACATAACAGACATTCATTAGACATGACATGTGGAACTTGAACAGTCTACCCCAGCGAGTGAAATAAAGGGTTCAGTTCAACATTCCAACCAAATGAAGAAGGCTGGAGTGTACATCGGCTGAAACGTTGTGATAAATATGGCAACAAAGATGAGGACAATAGTCCGAATAATGTAAATAGTAAATTCAGATTTGTCACTGAAAGATTAGTTATGACTGTGATTTTATTAATACTGGAAAGACTCATGAAATGAGTAAATTTCTGCATTGGTCATATGAGCAACACACTTTCTCATAAGTTTATTTGTCACTTATTGAAACTTAGTGCAATTTAGGCATATATCATTCATCACACCACAAACAAGCAAAATACATATATAAGATAATACCAAAATTCTATGCAGTACACACTGTAAAGAAAGGTTCAGATTATTCAAAGGTGTTATTATAAAAAAGAACCTGCACATTATTCGGACTATTGCGCTCATCTTTGTTGCCATATTTATTACAACGTTTCAGCCGTTGTACGCTCCAGCATTCTTCAGGTAGTTGGAATATTGAACTGAACCCTTTATTTCGCTCACTGGGGTAGACTGTTCTAATTCCATGTGGCATGTTTAATGGATGTCAGTTATCAGTTATCTCCTGTTAATTTCCCTCTGAAAGTTCTCCACTGCCTTAACCAGGTATTGAACTCACACTCTTTGGGTCCTGTCACTGGATCTAACTAACGCCTTTATCCACTGTGCCAAGTGTCCTTGAGGACATCTGTGAATGAATAACTGTGTAGGAGATAACTGATAACTGACATCCATTAAACATGCCATGTGGAACTAGAACAGTTTACCCCAGTGAACGAAATAAAGGGTTCAGTTCGACATTCCAACCAGCCGAAATGTTGTAAGAAATATGGCGACAAAAATGAGAACAATAGTCCAAATAATGTAAATAATACCTCATCTCAGAAATATAGATAGATACAAATGAACCTGCATTAAATAAAATACATTTCACCACAAAATCCAGTTCAATCCATTACGTTCACTTACATGCTAATACCCTTGGGAAAGGTATGAATCCTCTTCTTCCCCCAGCTATGGGTAAATAGCAGGAGAGTGACTAGTATGGTAACTAGTCTACTGCAGAAAGAAATGGCATCCTAGTGCGGGAAAAATCTGCCTCATCAGTCATGTATCAAAAGATACATGATCGCCTAAGCATGTATCACGTATGGCACATAAATGACTGAATATGAATGCTGGTTGTAATTTTCAGAAGTGGGTACAAATGAAAAGATTAAAAATTGACAACTTTCTCTATTTCACTGAAACAACCATTAAACACTTCTATCTTCCTTCTCTTTCTTTCATTAACTTTCTCATTGAAACCAAGTAGCACACATTTTGTATTTCTACACAATCAAAAGGGAATAGTCCAGCATTTATGAAATGCTGGCAGGCGACGTTAAACACTTTAAACATCTTTCCTTTTCTTTCTTCCTAGCTAAATCCTCCTCTTACAAACATTTCTGTTTATAATAATTCTAAAATAATTTACCAGACAATTTTTGGCGATTGCCTTATTCGATTTCCTTCATTCGATATTATGCATCTGAAAAATGGCTGGGATCAAAGTGGAGTATCTGTCCTTGATACTACATTTCATCTCTCAGTTGCAGTTTTGTCTGTGTGCAAATCAGATGTACCTCTGTCTTTAGACAGAGCACAACTAAAAATAATTTTGAGAAGTACCTGGTTTCAGGAAACAGCTGCCAATGGCAGTACCTCCCTCATTGCACTAAAGATGGAGAATCAGTAGTAATACTAATGCTAATGCAACTGACAGTTGTGCTAGCATTGGTATTAATCTGATTCTCTCTTTTCACTTCTATCTTCCCTTTTTTCTTTATTTCTTTCATTTTGTCACTGAAACCAAGTAGTGTTTTTCTCCTATTTCCACATGATCAAAATGGAATTGTCCATTATTTATGAGGTATTAGCAGAGTGTAATGGTCATGCATACTAATGAAGGGATGGACAAGAACAATTATAATAGGATTGACTATCCACAGTCATGGATGACTAGTAAAGATTGTGTCATAAAGGCAAGCATATGCAAGTAAGCTGGACATGAGGATGGTGATGATGATTTCTTTCATCTTAATTATAGTTGCTTTTTATTGCAACTCTCTGAGCCATTTTAACACCAATAAGCAAACAATGCAAGTCAGAAATATAATAAAAATATGTTTACTATAAAACTGAAATTTGTATTCATTTATTTTTTCTTGGAAAGCCTGTCTTAGCATAACAGATGCTCTACCACCTGACCCATGAAAATCAGCTACTGCAGATCAGATCAAACATAATAGACTTATTTCTTTTTATCTTTGATTGCCTAGCACTGCCACCTTTGATGTCTTGTTTACATACACTGTTAGCGTTAATGAAAAATAAGGCCATATCCCTGCATGACATAGACTATCATGGTCCTCCACAACTTACTCTCTTTAATATCTGTGAACTGTCATGATTTCTTTGGAGAGATAATGGATTGGTTTCCCTTCAGAACTTAATCGTTCACAGCCCTCCACAGCTTCCATCTTTTAATATCTATGAACTTCCATGGTTCCTTGGGAGAAATAATGGATTAGTCTCAATTTGGGATATAGGAAATTATGGCTCTCCACAACTTCCTCTAACATCTGTGAATTACTGTGATTTCTTGGGGGAGATAATGGATTGGTTTCCTTTAAGGAAATAAGCTATCATGGCTCTCCACAGCTTCTATTTTTAATATCTATGAACTTCTATGGTTTCTTGGAAGAAATAAAGGATTAGTCCAACTTCAGGATGTAGGTGACCCATGGCTTTCTGCAACTTCTTCTTTTTAATATCTGTGAATTTGTATGATTTCTTGGAAGAGATAATATCTGTGAATTGGTATGATTTGTTGGAAGAGATAATGGATTGGTTTCCCTTCAGACCAACCTTTTCCTGTTGACTTTTCCAAGTGACTGTGATTCTCCACAGCTTCCATATTTTAATATGTATGAACTCCCATGATTTCTTGAAAGAAATAATGGATTGATCTCATTTCAGGATGCAGGCAATTATAGCTCATCACAGTTTCCTCTATTTAATATATGTGAATTGCTATTTTCTTGGGAGAGATAATGGGTTGGTTTCCCTTCAGGACATAAGTGATCATTGCTGCATTAAGACAAGCTTCCTCAGGAAAAAGGAATTTGAATTTGAGCCCTACCAAAGGTCTATAATTTATTTTCATTCTTACTTGCTTACTAAAGGCTGTAGAATGACAAGCTAAGATTTGTGAATAAAAAGCAACTGAAATCAAGATAGAAGTAATACTAGTCAAAAAATAAGAAGAAAAGGAACAAAAAGTTATGACAAAAAGTGAGAATAGGAAGGACTTGACGAAAACAGAAACAATTACAAAGACAAATGAGGAAACAAAAGAGAAATAAAAAATGCCAATAGGAAAAAAAGTAATATTAAAAAGAATAAAAATCAGAGAAATACATGGCTAACATAAAAAAAGATGGAGGTGTATAATAAATAAAATGATGAAAGAGTGGTCAGAGAAATTTAAGAGTAAGGTTGGTCAGAAGGGCAAAGGAATTAATGTATGCTCATCTCATCTTGGTTAGTGTTCTAAGAATTTTTTTTTCTATTTCTTAAACAAGGCATTATCAAATATTATTATTTTTTGACAAGTATTTCTTGTTCACTTTTTTTTTTCATTACAACTCTCAAGGCTTCAACAGTCATTAGCAAACAATATTGATAACAAACAATAAAGAATAAGCCTGCAATTAAACACAAATTTGTATCCCTTTTCTTTTGGAAGCTTGTCAGTTGCTTTACTAGTTAGGCTACAGAAACTGTCTTGTTGTAGTCATTCAAATCTAATGATAAACTCATTCTTTATTCATAGTTCATTTTTTATTATTATTGCTCATCTGCATTGCTTACTGATGAATGAAGAATGATTCTTTGAGTTATGATTAAAAGGCAGCTGAAATGAAAATGAAAGAAATACTAGTGAAAAAATTAATAATAAGTAAAGAAAAATAAAGATTTAAAACATTGATAATAAAAGAAAGAATAAGCTGTATCAAATTTGTAGCCTTTTTCTTTTGGAAGCTTGTCAGTTGTTTTACTAGTCAGGCTACAGAAACTATCTTGTTGTAGTCATTCAAATCTAACCATAATATCATACTTTCTTCAAATCTCATTTAAGGTTTAGCCTTTCATATTATTCCTGATCTGTATTGCTTACTCGTGAATGAAGAATGATTCTCTGAGTGTTATAAATGAAAGGCAGCTGAAATGAAAATGAAAGAAATACTAATAACAAGTAAAGAGAGATTGGAATGAAAACTCAGAATAGAAATTTAAAGAAAACAACCATTACAAGAACAAATAAAATGATGAAAAAGAGAGTGAGAGATAAAATGGCCATGAGAAAAAAAGTAATATTAAAAAGAATAAAAATCAGAGAAATACATGGCTAATGTGAAAAACGATGATGGTGTATAATAAATAAAAGAATGAGAGAAAGGTCAGAGTAATTTGAGAGTAAGGTTGGTCAGAAGGGCAAGAATTATTTTCCAGCTCAGAGTAACAATAGCCTTAGATAAACATCAGAGACAACCCTTCCCCTCGTTTACTTCATAATCATGTGAAGAGTCAATAACTTACAAGCAAAGGCTGAAATACTCTCTTCCTCTAAAACAAACAACAGTAAACAAACATACAAGAAACATAAACCTTTCTGCCCATACCTAAACTCAACATCCAATCTGTCAAGAAGTTACAAATTGTGTTCTTTTTATTATTATTATTATTATTGCAACACTAATCAAAGATTCTACCCTTCAATTTTTTGTACTTTTATGTTTGTTTTAAGATCTCTCTGAAGAAAGCAAATTTTGGCATTTGAATTTTCAACTCATCAAATCCAGTTGGAAATTAAACATTTCAAGCAGTTTGCCAAATGTCACACATGCAGCCATCTTGTTCCTCTTTTCCCATCCATTATGCCAACAAGAATTTCTTATTTTTTGTCTTTTTATCTTTTCTTCTTTCTGTTTAAGCAAACTACAATTTTCTACTGTCTTATTTATCTGAATGAAACAAGAGGGTGTAACAACAAGATTTTGTTTGGAACCATAATTTTAAAATTCAAGAATGAGTGACTCATTTGTTAACGTTGCATTTCCTCAGCACCTTTCTTAATGTCTTCTTTTATTTTTTAAAAATATTTTTATCTTCTTTAATTTTCAATTTTATTATTTCACTCTTTTTATTCCTATCTATTCTCTTAAACTATGCAGAATACACTTTCTCTCTTGCCATTTCTCCAACCTTCATTTTTTTTCCCTTTTATTTTTTCTCTATCTCTCCCTCTTTTTCTCTCTATCTCTCTCTTTCAGAGCTGGTGCTTACTACCCCTGAGGACAAAGCCTGATTTTGTTCTTGGACAGTGCTTTGTGACACTCACTATCTTATTTACATTTGCTTTTGTTTTTCTACCTATATTAACAAACGAGTATAAGTCTAATGTTGAATTGAATTTTATCATTGATACATGATATGTAACTATGCCAACCATAAGGCAGGTTTAGTTATTTAATAAGGGCAGATTAATCTGATTCAAGGTCAAATATGGAGAAATGGAAGTGAAAGACTGTATTTCAGCTTTGAAAATCAGGATCCAAAAAATACTATTTTTTATTTGATTTTGAACTCTTTTAAGATTAAATGCTTAATTATGTCAACCTTTATGGCTGATGTAGTTATACATTACTTTTTTTTTCTCATATTTTGATTAGCTTTTTCATTAGGTTCTTTGTCTTTTCTAAATTTCTTCTTCTTTGCCACTTTCTTTTCTGTTATTCACTGGTCTTTCATTCTTTCTGGTTTCCTCCATTTTCCTTCCTTCTCTCTCTCTTTGTCTTTCTGGTCTATCCCTGTTTCCTGTGTTCTTAAAGGAAAGCAAGAAAAATAGACTAACCATCAATTGTAAAAAGAGAGCACATAGGGTTGTCAGCAAGAGAAACATCCCAAGATGCAAACTATGATTGTAGATGTTAAAATATCAAGTTTAGAAGTATTTTAACAGATGGCGGAAAACAGGACACTGAAATATGAAGGCACATCGAAATAGCAAAAGATGCCTTCCAAAAGCTAAGCAAAGTATTAAGAAACAGGAAAATATCATTAGAAACAAGAAAAGAGAGCTGAACTGTGTGCAATATCAAATTTCTTATATGGCAGAAAATGCAGGACAATTTCCTTGCAGATGAAAATGAAATTTGCAACAACAGAAATGTGGTTCTACTGAAGAATGCTGAGAATACCATGGATGGAGCATGTAAGCAATGAGAAAGTTTTAAGGAAAATGGAAAAAAAAAAGGACACATAGTTAGGATCAGAAATTTCTGGGACATATAATGAGGAAAGAGGGTTTTGAGAATCCGACACTCACAGGATATATTGAAGGCAAGAGTGACAGGGAAAAACAATGAGTATCCTACCTAACAAATTTGCATAAATGGATGGCAGAACAAGGTATGGGAGGGATTGTAAAAAGACAAACTTTACTAAAAGCTACAAAGGATATGAATTTGTGGAGAGCTATGATCACCAATGTCCTGAAGAGACATAACAGATAGAAGAAGAATATTGTGAACTATTATAATTATCTATTACTTCTTTTTCTCTGTTTCTTCTTGACTGAATATTACCCCCTTCTTTCCTCCATTCTTTCTTTACTCTTTTTCTCTCTAATCCAATATCCTAGTTTTTCTTCCGTTTTCTTTCACATCACTTCCTTCTTTTCTTCCTCTATCAGTCAGTTATTTTTAATGAAATGGAAGTAAATTTTATTTTAAAAAAATAAATCCAATTTTCTTTCAGGATCAAGGTCATCACTTGTGTCATTGTTTCTTCATTTCTTCTTGCTTTGTGTTATTTTCTTTATCATATCTGGATTTGTCTCTCTATATTTTATTCTGTCTTTCTTTAAATTCACATCCAATCCTTTCTTCTCTTCTTTTTTTGTGTTTAATGTTCTAAGTGTCCTTCAAGTTTCTTTCTCCGCCTCTTCCTATCATCTTCCCAGTTTCAGTCTATTTAATAGACATGGCTCCAATTTTAGAAGAGCCCAGCTTCCTAGATCAGAGACAAATTTCTTCAGCTTTAATTATAAATATAATTAAAAAAGACAGAAAAGGAAAGCCAGAGATACAACAATAAAAACAAATTGCACTTACACACACACATACACCAAACACACACGCACACACACATACCAAACAAAAGCTTCCATATCTTCAGAAAGGATCTTGAATGACATTTCAGATAGATGGATGGTGAGTGAGTAAGGAGGGCTTTGGTGTGGAGACAAAAGATTTCTGTCCCTCAAAACATGGTAAGGTAAGGATAGGGAGTTAAAACAGGATGGGGGAATGGGTTTGTCATCTTGAAATTTTTGAATTAAAAACATACATCTTTGGAAAAGGCAGAAAGAATAAGCAAGTGAGAAAAAATATTAAATTTGAAAAAGAAAAACATCTTTATTAAAAAAAAAAATAAAATTATGAAAGAGAAAAATTATGGAACCCATTGGCTGAAGTAATGATATTTTTGTGCTATCTTTCTACTTATTTTATGAAAAGCAATTTAAAAAAAAAAGTCAAGGAAGACAAAAATTTAAAAAAAAAGTGACAAAAATGAATTTTAAATAATCTTTTCTTTTTTTTTTTTAAATTATTCATATTTTTTGTCATTTTTAAAAATCATTTTTTCTCTGGTATACATTTTTGGTGCAGCACTCTGATTTGGAGAGTTGTTCAATGTTTGGGTTCAAAGACGATAGAAAAGGGCGAGGTAACAGAGCGAGAAAGAGAGAGTGAACATTTCTTTTCCCCAATCCCTCGATCTGTCAGTGTGTCTTACATAGAAACATATCATTAAGCTTCAAGATTAATATCTGACATGTTAGGTAGAGAAACAGGGGGGGGATTCAAAGGCGGATAGCAGTTTTATTATCATTATTATTCTTTAAAAATTTAAATCTTTATATAACACAATCTTTCTGTTTTTATGCACATATTAAAATTTGTGTGTGTGTGTGTGTGTGTGTGTGTATGCATGTGTGCATAGCACATATCTTATTAAACTTATTAATATAACTCTATATGTATGCAAGGGGATGCTGAAAAGTACTCAGCTTGACCCACTTCCTCAAATCTGCTCAAGTGATCAAAGAACAGAATATTTTTGAAAATGGCTTGGTTAGGGTGAAAAATTTTCAGCACTGTATTGCACACACACACACACACACACACATGTACTTACACACAAACATATATATCTATATATGATAACAATATATACATTTTTTGTATATCAAGGACAATATTGGGATGAAGTCCTAAAATATGAAACACATCACACAAAAACATTTTTACACATTGTCATACATCTTTTCCGTAATATATATATATATATATATATATATATAAAAATTTAGTTGGATTGAGTGAGTTTGTGACCCTGGGTTTCATGCTATTTGTGACTGTCAGACAAACTCAAAGTTTGTCTGGTGATTGCAAATAGCAGGAAATCCAGGGTCACAAACTCACATCAGTCCAACTAAATATGTTAGCTCTATCACTGATATCGAGCACTTTCCAATAAGTACCGTGCATATATAATATATACATAATATATATAAAAAATTGCATATATATATTTATATACATACACATTTCACACACATACACACACATGTATATATATATATTCGAACTGTTATCATTATCTTTATCTCCCAATTTCTTGCTTTGCTTGCTAGTAGTGTGTCTGGCAAAGTATTAATGCATAATGGTCCTGATTCAAGATTCGAAGGTCATTAGGGTGGCATCTTGTGTCATAAGATAGTTGGTCAATGTAGGTAGTTCCTGGGTGACCAACTCATCTTGTGCCATGGATAGGTGTCCAGAACAGTAGATCACTTGCAAGTTCTCGTTTTGCTTGCCAGCAGTGTCCTACAAAGGATTAATACAAATATAAAATTTGTCATTTAGCTGATTGATGCTATATTCAGCATCTGAAGTATGGTAGATGAAACATTTTGTAATCATTCTGTCCACTCATCTGGAGGTTTCAGCAATTGACTGTGGATTTTCTCATCTTCATTATTTTTTATACAAAGTTAAAAATTAATTTATGCACTAGTTATTGGTGTCAGGGTGACTTTTTTTTCTTTGTGTGTGTTTGTGTATGCATGTACATGTGTGAATGTTCGTATGTGTAAAATGTGTTATTTCTCCTTTTCATAATTTTCTTGTCCCCCTTTACTTTCTCCCTATTCCTTTTCCTTCTTCTCTCTGAGTGTCAAAGATATACATACATATATATATTTATTTCTTTTTGTCTGCCAGCCTGAATATTCAAGAAATTTTACTAGAGAAAAATATGCGAAAATAAATAAATATACTGTTTAATAAATAGAGTGTCTGCTCAAATATGAGTATTTAAATAACATTTAAGTAATAAAATTTGTTAGATTAATAAATAAAAAATCAATCCCTTTCTTTAGAAATTGGTTTATTTAGATTATGATATGAAACTGAGCAGATATGTCAATTTCAAATCAGAGAAAAATCTGTGTTTAAAGGCACTATTCAACTTTGCTTGGTGATCAACATATGCCATGGCAGAGAGGTCGAAAGCACATCAGATCTAATTACAATTTCCTCTAGGGGAATGCAGGTTTGAATCCTGCTAGAGAGCACATATTTTTCTCTAATAAGATTTGTCAAATATTCAGGCTGATAGACAAAAATAAATATACTGTTTAATAAATAAACGGAGTGTCTACTCAAATATAAGTATCCACTAAAAATACATACATAGGTAAAAATCCATGGGTAAGTAATCCAAGTAGATCCTAATAATATAAAATATTAAAACTGATCCAGAAAAGTTAGCTCAATATATTTATTATAGAGTATATAAATGAATTACATAAAAATGAAACTCTATTACCTCATTCAGATGACCATTTTACCCCCGGGATATTCTCCCTGGGGCTGGTTTATGCAAAGTGTCTTTTCTCTCTCTCTCTCTCTCTCTCTCTCTCTCTCTCTATATATATATATATATATATATATATATATATATATACACTACAGACAAAAAATTTGGGCAACACTGCATTTCTTTCAAAAAACACCTTAAAATAACAATTTTGTATTTTTTAAAGCAAAAGATTAAATTTCAGTAACTACATTATGTGTGTGTGTGTGTCTGTGTGTGTGTGTGTGAATAATGATATATAATTTTGGATAATTTAATATACTAACAAACAGTAATTAGAAAAATAGTATGACAAATTGGAAAAAAGTTTTTGTGACACATTTCATGTGTTAAGATTTTGTCAGACTGGGCTTTGTTGATGTTGTCATGTCTACACATGCACATGAAACAAGAGACGTTGGTAGTTTCAAAGTTTTAGAAAGAATATTTTTGAAAGAATATTTTTTTTTTGAAAGAATATTTTTTCAATCTAGCCAAATTCATCTGTATTCATTTTCTTTTTCTCTCCATCACCTTTCTCCCTGACTATCCCACATAGTGACATCAGAAAATCTACCACAAATGGTGATATATTGTAAGAGCCTAGACACAAATTTACTGTGGCTGAACTAGTGATCAAGGCACCTTCCTGATATTTTCATCTTAGTGGATTATTTTTTTCTTTTAATCAAAGTAAAATTCTGTTTGTCAAAATTGTGGTCAGTTTTGTAACAGTGAACAACCAATGCGTTTTGTGTGTTTTTTAAAATGCCATTTGAGTCTTTTGTTATAGAATTTGACAAGATTGAAAAAATATACTTTCAAAAAAAAAAAATAATCTTTCAAAAATTTTGAAACTACTAGCATCTCTTGTTTTGCGTGCATGTGCAGATGTGACAACATTAAGTCCAGTCCGATGAAATTCTAATGGATGAAATGAGTCACAAGAGCTTTTTTCCAATTTGTCATACTATTCATATATATATATATATATATATATATATATATGTGTGTGTATGTATGTATGTATGTATAATGTACATGAGCAATAGATTGATCAGGTTTAGACTTAATCTTATTTAAAATTAGGATTCAATGTGAAATCAGACATGCATAAGGCCTTTGATTTCTTTTAACAAAAAATATAAGATGACGTGATTATCTGAAAGATTTTTTTTTAATCATTTTCCCCAAGCAAGGCAATAATGCCACTAGGACACAGGGCATTACATAGAGAAAGAGAATGAAGTCTTTAGTGAGGATAAAAAAGAGAAAAGCCTATAAAAGAACAGAATTCAGGAAGGTAGATGGCGACTGCATTTAGATTTTTGAAGAGTCTAGGTGGCATGGAAGCAAAAATCAGAAGGGAGTTCCACAGACAAAAAAAGTGTGAGAAAAGAATCTATCAAAATAGCTAGTTTGACAGTAAAACAGTAAAACCTAGTCGCCAATCTTGTAACATGTTTAAATTCATTCACTCAAGGAACTCATTGAGAAAGTGACCAAAGTCAAGATACCAAGTCAGGAACCACAACATGACAAACCCGTCTCTGGATTTTGTTGAGAATCTTAATATATATAGCCAGATCACCAAACCAGATCAGGCAGTAATATTCTATGGTTTGTCTTTTTTTTCCTTTTCCATTTCCTCTCTGTCAAAAGATAAAACTTATTTTTTGGAAATTCTGAGATGAGTCATTTTTACTCCAAGCATTTGGCCACCATTTTTCTGCCTTCCAGTATTAACAGATACTACCCCAAAATATTTAAAAACCACCCTTTCTGTTGCTGCTATCCATACAGAATGAAACACCTGATAAAGTTTATAGATTAGCTGAAAATGTGAATGAATGAATTCAGTAATCCAAACAACTGCTGGATTAATAATGACTCTTCTTAAAATTATAGAAGGCTGTAGAATGGATCACCCAAAACAATGTAATCATAAGAAAAGCGAAACAAAAGAATGAGTTAAATCATTCAATCTACTCTTGCAATGATAATAACTTTTCTCAAAATTACAGAAGGCTGTAGAAGGGGTCAGAGAAAAGTCATTCATTACACATTATATGACAAACAACACCCAACATAACCACATCTGGACAATGTAAGACCCTAGCGGGACTAAAAAGTCATAATTACACTGCTGATAGTTGAGGATGGCTCAAGTGATAGCATTGCTCAAAATCAAGTTGCGACCATCATATAAATATATAATGGTTGCAACAGTACGAAAAACAAATACAAGGTAAGGATGGCTATAAATTCAGATATACAGTGAGCTTGTGTGTTTACTTGATTTTTTTATTTTTCTATTTTTTGTTGTCAAGGGTTCTTTTAGAAACAAACAGATGTGAAATGTGTAAGATTTGCTTAAGGTGTAGATAGCGGTTATGACACTTGAAACATCAGGAGTTATCAATAAAACACAAAGAATAAGTCCCCGGAAAGGTGTTTTCACAATAGAGGTCATCCAGTACAGAAGAGTCTCAGCTTACATGCACCCCCCATCACCCGACCAAATCCACCTTCTATGGACTCATTGAAAAGATTTACCGAATAGCAGCAGCAGCAGCAACAGTGAGATGCATATGACTCTACATTCTTGTTTTGACACTATACACATCCAATACATTATTCAGACTTTTATCTTATCTTTTTTTTTTTTAAGCCAGAATGCTTTTATCTAAGTAATAAGCAACCCTCATAACATGACTGTTTATCTCATATTGCAGGCTCGGACACAGAACATAAAATTCTTTATTTCCCTAACTCACTTGAAGGTGGATAAGGCAACCATTAAGGCGAATACTTTCTTTTTTTTATAGGAAATAAGGAAAGAGGGTTTGGAAAATCTGATACTCACAGGACAGATTGAAGGCAAGAGGGACAGAGGAAAAAAACACATAACATACTTGGTGAGCTTTATTAAATGGATGGCAGAATAGAGTCATGATTCGCTATTGCAATGTGCCACTTTCCGTCACCTGTTAAGACCACTTTCCAGAAATTTAAATTTTTGTACTTATTTGATTTTGGTATCCCCAATTTGTAATTTGCTGTTCATTTTGACAACCATAGATTCTATCTTCTTTCAATTGATGTTTAGTCTTTTCTTCTTGCTTTCCTTCACTACCTTCTGTAGGAGTTATTGTAGTTTCCTTTTTGTATCTGCTATCAACACTACCTGCTACAGAAACCACAGCAGCAGTGTGGTGAAGCTGTGACCATTATACTGTACAGCACCACCCAGGAAATCCCCCAAAACATCATGCAATGCCAGCGCATTTAAAATGAAAAAAGATGGTGCACAGGATCAATCCCACTCTCTTTTCTGAAAGGAAGACAGTTCCACAAGCAAGAAGAGCAAGAAAAGAAACTGTTAGCAAAGAACTTGCAGTTACATCTTGCCAATTCAACTGTATAATGATGGGGCTATTAAGTGCTGCACTTAAATTCATGCAGTCTAGGTATCACAGGGCAAAGTTCATCAGGGCAAATATCATGAATGTATTTAGAGAAAAGACACATGGAACTTAGATTATGATGGTGGAAAAGTAACTGAAACCAAGATGTTAGGTCAGTATCAATAACAATACATTTTTTGCAGAAAAATTTTTTTCTGTAAAGAAAATGTTTTTCTACAATATAGAGGTATAATTATTTTTATGTATCAATTAATAATTTTTTTCATTTCTCTGCCATTTTCATTGTTGATATGATTTCCTTTTCAGCTCTTATAACATACACACATTCAATAAGTGAATAATTAATATTCATATGAATACAAACCCCACATTATTATTATTATTATGCAAATTAGACTGGAAATTGTTTTATTCTTTTATAATGTGCTGAGTTAAAAAGCATTTAACAGTATTGCCCTAACAAAAATCCACTATGATGTACTATTTTTGCTACTTTATGCTTACACAAACAAAATATTTTATAGTTGTCTGAATCATTTTATATCCATCTTTTTTAATTATTTGAATCTAATTTTAATGCTTATGGTTAAAATAAATTTTGGGTGCCTTCTTAATTTTATTTATCATTGAAAATAGTGTTTAACCAGAGAAGTGTCTCTATTATTTATGATTTTTGTGCCTATTAAGTGAGAAATGTAAAAAGTATTCCTCTATAAACCAGTAAGAAATGTTAAAATTAAGAGATTATAGACAATTAAAGTTTGTTGTTTGTTATAAATTTAATCTTGTCTCAGACATTTATGCTTAACTATCTGGAACACTGAGTGCATTGGCCACACAAATCTTTAACAATGATTTTATTTCTTGATTGTTTTGATTGATTTGTTTTCTACAGTTTATCAACCTTTTGCAGGTTATTTAAAGTCAGAAAATAGTTTTTATATTGTAAGAGTTTTTTGGAGATAATAATGATTTATGGATACAAGTTCTAGTAATTAACCCATGGCTGGAGGTAGAATATTTGGATTTATACCTTTCCCAAGAGTATTTGTATGTAAGTGAATATAATGAAGCTGACTGGAATTAGAACTCAGCTCTCTGATTTCCAATTTCGAGCTGTTATCCATTTCACCACCTGCACATCCAAGCTTATAGCACCCGGTATTCCCAAGCAATTTTATTCCTGACTGCTCTGTGATATGCATACGGCATGATTGCTGGTGATTCAAAATAAGAACTCAGCAAGCCGAGTTCAAATTCCAGATGAGTTCATTACACTAACTCATCATGTAAAATAACCTTCAGAAATGTATGAAACCATCACTTCTCTTTGGATTAAATAGCAAAGCAGACTGAACTCTCTAGCTGCGTTTGCAACCAGTCTGAATTCAAAACCCAGCTATTTGTATCTGTACAAAGATGATTAGATATGAGGTGCTGATACTATCTTTGTAAAACAAAAAAAGATGATAGATTTCAACAACTATGAATGATCCCAGTAGAGAGCGATTATCCAGAATGCTGTTCTCACCAGCTGGCATTGGGTGGATGGGTCAGTGAATGTGACCTTGTACTAAATATCTATTTGAAGTCTACTTAATAATATTACATTCATCCTAATCCAGCAACCATTACAGGCATTTTGAGATTGCACTTAATAACATTTAAGCTATATAAACATTACTAAAGAAGCACTCACCTAAAAAAAACCCTTGAAGAACACCAGATAGACTCTCTTTATATCTAGATCTAAAACAAACAAGCTAGTTAACCCATCATTCTTCTGAAAAATGATACTGCTGTATATTCCAGTTTTATATTGACAGAATCATGTTACAATTGTTCTAACGGAATTGTGCATCAATTAAGCAGTTGGGTTAAGAGATTGGTGAATTTACACTATTGCCAGGGATTTATTTAAGTATTTAATAGATTTAGAATTTCTGGAACAATTCCACAAGAGAATTATTTAAAAGTTTCCACTATTCACACTTAGGAATAAATGTCATCACAAGTTTTCTCACCAGAATCTATCTTACATATTTATAAGTCTACCATTTGCCCATGCTTTGAATATTGTTGCCATATATTTAGAAATTCTTGACAAAATCGAAAGAAGAATCTGCAGTTTCATTAATCCTAAAAAGAATGTCCTTCAGCTGACATATATAGGCAGGGTCTCTGCCTACAACCCCTGAACCTGCTGACCAGGGAGTCAAGACTGATTGGAGTGACTTGGGCAGTACTTTCTGATGCTCACTATCTTACCAACATTTTCTCTTTTCTACCTACATTTATATACATTACAAATTACAACTAAGCACAACTGACTAGTAAAAGATTAAAAATTTTTGCAGATTTTGACGCCATGCTGGGATCTTTATTTTTTCGTCCAAATCTTTGAATTTGTTTTGTTCATAAGTCTCGAAAAAAACACAATATAAAATTCACTATTTTTTATCCATAATGTTTTAAAATTATTCAACTTTTAACAAGAAAAATATCAAGTTGATGTTAAAAATTGCTGCAAAAAAATTGTTGATTTATTTAAGATGGAATGATCTATTGTGACATGTCTCTAATTTGTATTTAGATACATTGTATATATTTTCAGTTTTTCTAGTTGAATTGCTCACATATATGGCATATAATCTATTATTGAACATAATTAAATTACAATAAAATTTGTATTTAATATGAATAATAACTTATGAAAATTGATTGGGGCACCCCATACCATAGATTTGGGATGGGGCCACAAGCACTCACCCATATTTTCAATATTGCTGCTACATATGGTCTGGTAAAAATTCTTGATAAAATCCAAAGACTCTGCTATGTTATTGGGTTTGAACTAACATCTTGGTTTCAGCCATTTTTCCCACCTACCACTGTAATGTAGCTTCCCTGTGCCTTTTCTATAGATATTTTCATAGTAATTGTTCTGATCAGCTTTCCTCTATAGTACATAGACTTTATGAATTTAAGCACAGTACTAGATTGACAGCAAGTTCTCATCATTTTACAGTTGAAATGGTGAGATGTAATTGCAAGTTTTATGCCAACAGTTTTTTCTCTCACACTTCTTGCTTGTGGAACTCTCTTCTGGCTACTTGCTTTTGTTTTTTGATCTTCAAAATTTTAAATGCAATGTCAGTCGTTATCTTTTGTCTTCTTAATTCATGTTCATTCATTGCTCTCTCTCCTTAATAATGTTTTTCTTTTTCTTATATTATTTTATGCTTAGTAACCCCTTGTATCTAAGTGGCTTTATTACCTTGCTTGGGATAAAATGATTAATAAAAAAAATTTAAAATATTATAAAGGATTTATGTGACCATCTGTAAAAATTAATTAATGTCATGTAGGAAACTGTTCAATTCTTTGCCATGGCAATAATCATTATTTTACCTTCACTTATATATATATATATATATATATATATATATATATATACCATATTTTCTCTGTATAATATGACAAGTATATTATAACCTCATATTTCTGAATCTGAAAACAGGGAATAAATTGCATCCTTGAGTATAATATGACCCTGTAAGACAGCCATTCCTATGCAATCTTTTTTTTAAAATTTATACCATATTATCTTTTAAAATCTCAATGTCATATATATATTTAATTTTTCACGATATGAAAGAATAGAAATGAACTGGATGTTTAGCCATTGCTTACTTCTTCTAATTTCTGTTTCAAAACTTATTTTTGAGTATTTTGGGAAAAATTCTAAGTAGACATACCTGGTAATATACATTTTAAGGTGTTAATTAATCTATCATGTGCTTCTGTTTGATATGACTTTAAACTATTGAAATAAAAAATATTGTTAACATTAAGAATGAAGAGAAAAACAAAGATATATTGCTGATATATCAAATGCCACTTTTAAACAATTGTTATCAATGCACTGTTATTGTGCTAACAGTGTATATTTGCAATCTTGCTGTTTTCAAATGATAGATTTTTAAGCTGAGTAAAATTTCTGAAAATATGTACCACTTTTGCCTTTAATTTTCATTCAAAATTTATCATATCATGCACAATAAAATATGGTGTATATATATATATATATATATATATATATATAGATAGCCAGACAAACCTACCTAGGTTTCAAATAAACAAAGAAAAAAAGGAAAGTTAAGGTTTACTTTCCTGACGATATAATTTAGTTGGAACCTAGGTAGGTTTGTCTGGCTCACTAGGTGTATCTAGGTCTGCTTCTACGGTTGTATTGAGCGCTTTTGTTAGTTAGTTGTTTACTCGTATCAGGGTTTTTTCTTTGGGCTTCAGACCTGCATCTGTGCGATTTTTTTGTTGGCAGAAGTTCATGTTTGTAGCTCTTTCTTTTTTTAAAACCTTTTTTTCCCCTCGAGATTGATTTGATTATTAGCAAATCAAAAATTCGAGGGTTTTTCAAAACAAGTCTAGTTATCTATATTTATATGTATGTATGTATGTATGTGTGTATTCAGTCAGTTATGTGCCATACGTGATCATATATCTTTTGATACATGACTGACTGACAAGCTAGATTTTTTCCCTCTGTAATTTGCCATTTCTTTCTGTGGTAGACCAGTTGCCATCCAAGACTATAGAACCCAGTCTGTTCTGCTATTTACCCATAACTGGGGGGAGAAGAAGAGGATTCATACTTTTCTCAGGGGTATTAGCATGTAAGTGAATGCAATGGATTTGACTGGAATTCGAATTTAACTTTCTGATTCCTCAGTATGATCCACTATCCATTACTCCACTGTGTTGAGTGTCATCAACCAGGTCCTTTTAAGCATTTAGGCTGGATACATGACTTGGCCTTTTTTGTCATGCTTTTGCTTTCATGGCAAAGTTTGTGATTGAAATAAAATAAAATTTGAACATCAATTTTATTTTGTTTTATTTGATTTTTTTTAAGGATTTGTTTTGTGTGATGGATGTGATGCTCAGAGCATTTGAGCAAAGAGTGACTTTTTTATTTTATTTTTGCTTTATTAGAATTTAAATCTGGCAGACAGAGGAGTAAATCAGGAAGGGATCTAATTTGAAGCAGAGTATAACATTAGGAACTTTATGGAGTGATACCATTGAGTGAACTGAACATTTTTCCAGCATCTTTAGTGATGGATTGTATGTAGGAGTTCTACTTGAGGTCTGGATTGAACATTGAGTTCCAATAGATGTTCAAGACCTTATTGAGAATGCAATCATTTAAAATGACTTCAGAAAATCCAGAGTTTTTTTAGTATTAATTAAATAACCAATAGCTTTACCAGAGATGTAACAGTGCTACCCATCACTTGGCAAAAAGTGCATGCATGACAGGCCAAGATTTTATTACAAGCACTCTTTCAGAGTCTGTCTATATTTCTGAGATGAGGTATTATGTACATTATTTACATTATTCGGACTATTATCCTCATCTTTGTCGCCATATTTATCACAACGTTTCGGCTGTTGTACGCTCTGGCCTTCTTCAGATGGTTGGAATTTTGGTAAACAATCTTTCATTCATAGTTAAGTGAAGAAATTCATCGATTGAGATTGACAAAACAATAACAAAGTAATGTTTTAATATTTAATAATTTCTTATCAGTTATATGATGTCTTTTTTTCTGAAATCCCCAAAATTGATAGCTGACTTAAGGAAAGAATGTATAGCTTGTTCAGATCTCTTTATTGCTTTTCATACCACTCTGTACAACAACATTACAGCTGAACAGAAAAAAAAATTGTTTCCATCTTTATATGAGTGCATGAGAATATAAATTTTTCTTTTCTTTCATTTCTAACTTTTTAAAAGAGAATGACTCAAGCAGCAAGATTTCAAAGTAAAATTTTAAATTACCCTAATTAAAAACAGAACAACACATAAAATAAGAATGCATATATATATATATGTGTGTGTGTGTGTGTGTTTCTGTATATTGAATCAATTGCTAAGTTTGCTGCTTGGAAAGTTGGTTCTCTGTGTCATGCTAGACAATTTTGCTCACCAAAATCTATCTTACATATTTATGTCTATCATTTTCCCATGCTTTGAAAATTGCTACCATAGTATGGGACTTCTGCTATACATTTAGAGATTTTTGATAAATCCAAAGAGAATCTGCCATGTTATTGGTCTTGACCTGTCATCTGGATTTCAGTGACTTTCCCACAGCTGTAATGTAGATTTCCTGTGCCTTTTCTATAAATAATTTCATGGTTATTGTTCTGATGAACTTTTCGCTATAGTGCCTAGACTTTATGAATTTAAGTGCAGTACTAGATTGGCAACTAGGTCTCATCATTTTACAGTTGAAATGGTTAGATGCAACTGTAAGTTCTATGCTAATAGTTTCTTCTATCACACTTCTCACTTGTGGAATCCTCTTCCAGCATCTTGCTTCCCAGTCAACTATGATTTTCAAAAATTTAAATAGTGTCAATTGTTATCTATTGTCTTTGTAATTCTTATTCCTTTATTGTTCTCCCTCTTTAAGGGTTCCTTTTTCTTATATTCTTTAATGTTCAGTAACCACTTACATCTTTGTGGCTTTATTGCCTTGTTTAAGGTAAAATGATTTTTAAAAAAATGTGTGTATGTATGTATGTGTAAATTTGTTAAAATCTCTTCAATAATATTAACATCACATGTGCTTCTGTAGAGAGCACTAAATAGCCATGTCCAAGTCTCTGTACTGTATAACGCCCTTAATTTTCCCCTTATCATCTGCGTCTCTCTTTGCTAAGTGACACCACCCTACATTATGAAGCATCTCCCATCAAAGCCAGCAATTTTTATAATCTCATTTAAACATCAGTTCTCAGTGGTGTCTTTCCAACTTCTCCACCCTTGAATTAGAAAGAAATCAAGGATGGAAGATAAATACATACATGAGCCAAATCAGGGATATCGAAGGAGGTATTAGGTTGGGAATCAATCCAAATGGAAACACCAGAACAGTTGATAGATCAATAGATGTGGTGGTCTATAATTATTTCAGGGTGACTGAAAGAAATCTGGGGAAGAGGGGATACTTTCAGTAAAGTTTGCTTTTTGGTAGTTTTGCTGATGTTGATATAGTGGTGACGGTGGTGGAGTCATGTTGTTCCTTGATAAAGTATTCATTTTTGTCTAATTTTAATACTGAGATATTTAATAAAAAAAGATTTTATTGCTTAGAAGCAATTGCATAATTAGTACTTATTGTGCAATCAGCATATCATTATCAACACTATTCAACTTGATATTTTCTTTTTTGGACCTTAAAATGACATTCAAGTATTAAAATTCTTGCTGTTTTGAAATATATATATATACATAAACATGCACACACATAAACACATACAAAAAAGAAGAAAAATCAGCCTAACACCAATAAAAAATGCATAAATTATTTTTTTAACTTAATATAAAAATAACAAGAATGAGAAAATCGGCAAACAACTGCTGATACTTTGTGATGAGTGAACCAAACAGTTACAAGAAGGTTTGTCTATGAAACTCTGGAATTAGATTGCTGAATAACATCAATCAGCTAAGTGACAAATTTTATATTTGCATTAATCCTATATATATATATATATATATATGGGAAAAATTTATGACAAATTGTAAAAAGTCTGATTTAGGACTTCATCGGACTAAATTTAGTTTGATGAAGTCCTAAAGGATGAAACACGTCACATAAAACTTTTTACATATTGCCTTGCATTTTTCAACAATATAAAAATATATATCAATATCTCATATATATATATATATATATATATACACACATATGAACATAAACACATATATGTAATAATGCATGAGGAGGAACTCGGATTTAGTCAGAAGACAAGAGAAAATTGTTCAACATTTTAATCCACACTTTGTAATCTAAACCCTTTTCTGTTGGAAATCTGAAGCATAAGAAATTCCAGCTAATTTTCTCAGTCTTTCTCAAATATCTCAATGTCATTAAAATTTTGTCTTTCCCTTATTTTATTTGCCTATTTTTCATCTTTGTTATTTATTTATTTATTTATTTATTCAAATGTCCCCTGACACTGCCACAAGCATTGAAAGAATATTTTATTCCTCAAAGAAAAAAAAGAAATTAAAATTAAAAACAAAGTAAAATATAAAATTAAAAAAAAATACTTTTCTCTTTATTGATTCCATCTTTATATCTTTTGTTCTTTAGGACCTTATCCTGACACACCTCTACATCCCTTTCACAAAATAAAATTCCTGCCCACTTCTCATCCCTGCCACTTGTATTTCTACCCTGCTCACTCTCGCTGAACGTGCCTTCATTTATTAAAACTGATATTTTGCAAGATGACGAACTCTTTTCAATTTTGATATATTATTAGAAAATATATATATATTTTTTTTTTGTTAAATCTTTCTTAATTAAAAAAATAATTTTATTTTCAGTTTCAGAATGTGCATGAGTTAGTATTGTTATTGTTATTGACATAATTCTTTAAACATGAGCAGCAAATTTATTCTTTTACTATTTATACTCATAAGAAAGGAATCGTGGGATATTAAAAAACATTGCCCTTTAGTTAGAATTAATAAAGAATAACCTCCAAGGGAGAATCCCTTTCATGGCTCGTGCCTTCCTTGATATTCTTACTAAAAACCTGCAGTTCAAGTTCAGATTCAAATTATATATGTGTGTGTGTTTGTGCGTAGGGGGGTGTAATAGAAAAATCATTTTCTGTCAAACATTTAAAGCTTCAAAAGTCACATTCTTTATCAAGAGATAATTATTACATTTAATCATGAACTTTTATTTAAATGCCATGTCCCTTTCAGTATATAGGGAGTCATGGCTCTCCACAGATTCCTTTTAGTCATTATCTGTTAATTGATATGCACTCTTTACCATTGCTTCATCCTTGGTTTGGATTCAGAGCTTTGCTACTCCTAGACTAGTTGCTATCCAAGTTTAAAGAGACAAGCCTACACTGCTATTTGAAGCACGGCTTGGGATGAAAGAAGAGATGTGTTCATACCTTTCCCAAAGCTATTTGTGCAAAACTGAATGCAACAACATTGACTGGAATTTTAATTTTAATCTTAACTGATCCAACTATCTATGCAAAGGACAACTATGCTACATACACATCCTAATATTTCTAACATGTTGCTTAAGGATGTAAACAATTATGACTCTTCATAGATTCCTTTTCTTTATTATCTGTGAATTATCATGACTTTTTGGGAAGGATAGTTAGGTGGTTTCCTATTGCTTTCTCCACAGTTTAGAGTTTTCCTTCTCTTAGACTAGTTGCCAACCAAGATTAGAGAACCCAGTCTATCATGCTATTTAAACCCACAGCTGAGGGAGAGAAAAACAGATTCATGTCTTTTTCAAGGGCATTAGTACAAAGTGAATACAACAAACTTGGATGAAATTAGAACTCAGATTGCTGATTTCACTTTCTTTACCAATAACCATTGTGCACACAAATTTCAACTCCACGAGGTTCCATGATGAGTAATATGCACATTTCTTCTAGAATATGACACCCCTTAGTTTTTACTTTGCTTGTTATGACTTATTTAAATATTTAATTTTATTCACTAGATATTGCTGTAATATTATTATCTTTGACTTAGCATGTCATTCTTAGGAAAGATAGAATTTTTTCCATTGTTTTCTACAGAAAATCTGGTTTACAGCCATATCACATTGAAGCATTGGATCTCATACAATCAACAAAGTTAAGCAACGTTGTGCCTGGTCAGCATCTAGACAGGTGACCATTTTGGAATACCAGGATCCATAAACTTGGATATGTATGTAACAGTTCCACTTGAGGTATGGATTGAGTTTAAGTACCAAAGTCATTCAAGTTGTCTATTGGAATGGATGTTCCCTCACTGGGCCTCCCTGAGGGAACATCTATTCATCATGACTGGTGATAGTTCTGGCTCTATTCAGTGATGATGGAATGTAACTTTATTTACATTATTCGGACTATTGTCCTCATCTTTGTTGCCATATTTATTACAATGTTTTGGCCGTTGTATGCCCGGCCTTCTTCAGGTGGTTGGAATGTGACTGAACTTTTATTTTGATGTTGCACTGGGGTAGACTATTCTAGTTCCATGTGCCATGTTTTAATGGATGTCAGTTATCAGTTATCTCCTGTTAATTTTCCCTCTGAAAGTTCTCCACTGCCTTAACTGACATCCATTAAAACATGGCACGTGGAACTAGAAAAGTCTATCCCAGTGAGCGAAATAAAGGGTTCAGTTCAACATTCCAACCACCTGAAGAAGGCCAGAGCATACAATGGCTGAAATGTTGTAATAAATATGGTGACAAAGATGAGTACAATAGTCCGAATAATGTAAATAATGTACATAATACCTCATCTCAGAAATATAGATGGAATGTAACTTGTTTGGTTTTTGAGGCATTGAATGTAACCAGCCATTTCCACCACCCCTGGCACTGAGCTGTTAGAGATAGGTTGGAGGAGAGATCAGCTGCCATGATTTGGTCATCTAGAATTTTGGAGCTGCACCCACATACCGTTGTATCATGAGCATAGATATTCATAAATGATCAGAGTATACTCTTAGGCAGATGATTTATTATAAAAGAAAGTGGGTTGGTCTGAGAACATCTTGGGGATGCATGCATTGGTTGCTAGAGGCTCAGAGGACTGGGCATTAACAACTACCTTCAGGGAGCGGCTCATTATTCCCTCTAGCTATGGATTAATTAGTAAGACTTGTTCATTATATTTACTTATGTGCAAATACCTTTGGGAAATGTATAAATCCACCTCTTTAACCCCCAGATATGCATTAATTAGTAAATTAGTAAATCATTATTATCACCAAAAAATTTCTACAATCTAAAAATATTTTCTTTAAATAACCTGCAAAAGGTTGATAAGCCATGAAAAACAAATCAATGTACAGGAAATAACTCAGAATGAGAAAATTTCATTTGGAAAGTTAGAAAAACACACCCCTAAGACTGAATGAATGGACATAGGTGATCATGACTCTCCACAGTTTCCATATCTTTATTATCTTTGGATTGCCATGCATTCTTAGGAAAGATATAGAAGAAGTTTCCTGTTCCTTTTTTCATAGTTTGGAATTCAGAATTTTCCTTCTTTTAGATTGGTTGCCACCCAAGGCTAGAGATCCCAGTCAACTATTTAACACATAGTTGGGAGGAGTAGAAATGGATTTATGCCTTTCCCTTCCCCAAAGTCAACTGTGAAAAGGTAAATGTAATAGACTAGCCTGGAATTTAAACTTGATTTGCTGATTTCACTTTCTGAATCAACATCCATTGCACTACCTTTATATTTGCTTCATGGTTTATATTCATGTAAATTTATAGATATAATACTAAAAGCTTGTGTAAAGGATATCCATCATTCATAATCATGAGATACTGTCTCTTGAAAGTTTTTTGCTGATTTGTTTTTTTATGGCTTATCAACCTTTTGTGGGTTATTTAAAGCCTAAACATATTTTTGTATTATAAGAATAATTCTTTTTTTTTTTGCAAGTGAATATTCCATTAACTTTTTTGGAGATAATAACAATTTTCAGTTACAAATTCTACTATTTAATCCATAGCTGTTGGTGGATTCATACCTTTCCCAAGGATATTTGTGGATGTGAAACTCAACAGCTTTCTTATTCTGAGCTGTTATTCATTAAACCTCCCCAAAATCCAAGCTTATAGAAACTGGTATTTGCATCTAGTTACTGATCATTGATTGACTGATTCACTCATTTTTATCAACTCTTTGCTGGTTATTTAAAGTCAGAATATATTTTTAGATTGTAAGAATTTTGGGAGGTGAGATAATAATGGTTTAGTGATACAAGTTCTACTAATTAATACATAACTGGAGGGAAAAGAGGTGGATTCATACATACCTTTGCCAATGGTATTTGCACATAAGTGAATATAATGAACTGAATGGGAATTGGAACCTGGCTCTCCAATTAACAATTCCGAACCATTATCCATTACACCACCCATGACTTTTCTGGATGTCTCAATATCAGTTATTTCCCTTTAGTAACTCAACTCTCTAAGTTTTTGTCCACCTCTGCTGTGGCCAGGTATTGAACTCAAAACTCTTTGGGTCAAGTCACTTTTGGATTACTTCAATCAATGTTTTTATCCACTGGGTTTTGTGTCCTTGTGGATATATCCAGAAAAGGCACGGCACTTGGAACTAGAACAATTTACCTCTGTAGGCTAAATAAAGGGTTTATTATCTTAGTGGCTTGCCTGGGGTGAAATAATTTAAAACTTTAAAAAATTTAGTATAAGAGTTTTGCACAACACCACAAATTACTACAAAACTAAAACATTAACCTTGAAAACTCAAATTATGTTCTTAATTAGCTTTATCAGAGTATGCAGAGTGCCAAACCCATTCAGAAATATCTAAACTGCCAGCAGTATACAACTACATTCTAAGATCAATGGTTAAAAATGGCTTTGAGTGAGTGAAGCTTGTGCATATTGGTGAAGACTATCCTTCTTCAAAGCTTGTGGACTGGTACTACAGAATCACAGACAAAGAACTGTACGAGTTAATAGAAGCCACATCACTTGAGAACTTTCAACAGCAGCAACAACTAAAATGGATAGCACCTGTAAACCAATGATGGAGAATAATGACATAATCAATATGTTGACATTCCACACAACTTCAAATAAAATGTTAGGAAATAAACCCCCATCAATGTTGGAAAGAACAATAACAGCTACTGGACTTGAGAAACCTCTTTTCCTGAAAAATTATTTTAAGAGAACAATTTTATAAATTTCAACAGAAAAGTAGTACTGGTTGCTTTCTCAATGAATACCAAATGTTTCCTTATAAGGATATAGCTAACATTAGCATTATTTTATTTGATTGTAAATCTAATTCACAATATAACTTTTATTGTAGATAATGTCAAATCCTAACAAGTGAACATTCTTAACAAAACTATAAAACGGCAAATGAACATGTTGACATATGATAATATCTATCTATCCATCCATTCAAGAAATGCAATGACCATGAAGCAAGAGACAGCAACCATAAGTCACTCTTTCAAGTGCTTTGACCTCTCATATGTAGCCATTTTAAAATTTCTGAAGTCCATATTTATTAACACCAAACTCTGGCTTTCATTAACAAATCTAGGTAAGCCAAAAATGGTCAAAACTTGTTTATTTTTAAAAGGAATTCAAGCTATTTATGCATGTGTGAAAGAGGTCAAAACAAACATGGCTTATTCTCAGTCATTTCATAGGATACAATAAGGGAAGTCAAAGAGCACAAAAACTCCTTCCCTTGTTTTGATATAATGAAAACAAAAATTACAGTAGCAATGACCATGGATGGCAAATTCCTCATTTGTTTATGTTGCAAAGCTGCATCTGCTGAGAGAAGCAATGAACAGGGTTTACTTGTTCCTACTTTAGCCGAGAGACAAAATATTGAGATTTGAAAATTACATTTATGAGATCTCAAATATCTCTGGTGAGTTGATTGGCCAGTCACTTGATTGGTATGTCATTTGTGATGTCTAGCATTTACAGGCTGGATGAACTTTATTTATCTTGGCACTGTTATTCTAATGAGTAATCTTAGAGTTTGTATCAGTAACATATTGAGTATCTGATTACATTGTGATCCTTGTGGATTTTATAGATGCACCCGACATCACAGACAAGTATACATGTCAGTAATTTCTCTCTTCTCCTCCGGCTCTCTCTCTCTTCCATCTCTCTCTCTCTCTCTCTCTATATATATATATATATATATAAAGGAGGCACGGTGGAGTAGTGGATAGTGGCTCAGATTGAGGAATCAGAGAACCCAGTTCGAATTCCAGTTGAATCCATTACATTCATTTACGTGCTAATACCCTTAGGAAAGGTATTCATCCTCTTCTTCTCCCTCCAGCTATGGGTAAAATAGCAGGACAGATTGGGTTCTATAGCTTTGGATGACAACTAGTCTAGGAGAAGGACAACTCTAAATTCAAAACCTGCAGAGGATCGTTTGGGAACCTTGTGGCACATAGTGCACAAGGCCTCTGTATTTAGCCCTTTGAAAAGTTTGGTTGGTTCTGCACGAAGCCTTCACCACTATAATCAAATCATATGTGGTGGTGTCTGAGCTGTTGGTTCCTAGGAACTGAGCTGCTTGATCCTTATACGTCGAATATGATGGGAGAGTCCACTATATATATATATATATATATATATATATATATAGAATAAAATGAATACTTATCTGAGAGTTTTGTGTTAGTAATTTCTCTCTCTCTCTCTCTCTCTCTCTATATATATATATATATATATATATATATATATGAGGCCAACACCGAGTAGCAACAGTCATGCATGAACACAATCTTCAGGGCATGTGTTGATGGTTGCATTCAAAATACATGACCTAAAGATTACATTCAAGCATGAAACACATTCTTGCCACTCGGTGTTGACCGAAGTGTCCACTTTCATACTTACATATGCTTTATCCCTGATATTGATACCCTAAAACTATATTTTTATCATATCTATATCATTTTTTTAGAGTTAATGGATTTATTTTTAATCCAATATTTTTATTACTTCAAGCATTATTTTTAGCAGATATCCATATTTGAAATAGAAGCCCTATTTTTCTATTTCAAACATGGCAAATACCCCTGGGAAAGATATGATGTCAGTCTAATCATAATTTATCACAGATGAGTTATAATGATTTATTATACACAGTATGATGGATAATTTGTCATCTAAATTATGCAAAAATGAAAATAACACTGATATCTCATTTTAACAGTTATATTAGACAAAAATATCTTGAAATATTAAAGAGTAAATTTATTCAATAAAAATCACCATTGGCTTCAACCCTGCCCTCCAGAAGACTTTAGAATCTCCTGCAACTCTTCTGGATAGTCTCCTTTCTTAAGTTGGTGAATGCTGCCATAATCTTCAGCTTCATCTTTGGTGTTACAAGGAGTTATGTTGTTCTTTCATTCAACTGCACTTCACTCATAATAATCAAGGGGGTTGCAGTCTGGGCGAGATGTAAGGGGTGATATAGTTGCAGAAATTGTCTGACAGCCATGAGTGGGTTCTCCTGCTTGTGTGGCATGGTGCACAGTCCTGTTGCCAGACATAGGCTCCTCCAGCAGAAATCCTCTTTACCCAGGGCAGCACTACCTCCTCAAGGAACTTGATGTAGGCCCTGAATTTTCTGAGCTGCTGTACCTTCATAAGGGCCATTAGACTCATCTAACTCTTTCCAAATCCTCTGCATTGTCCTCAAACCCAAACTCACTGAAATTATTGTATTGGAGCTTTTGATGCAGATGCCAAGCAATACAGCATGCCATTTACAAATTTCTGGCAGAGTGAATTGCATTATGTTGCCTAACTGACCCTACCATGCTGTGCAGTCAACAAAATCAAAAACAAACAACACGCATATGTGAAATTAAAAATATAAAATGTCAACAATTTCCCCTTTGCACCCTGTAGATGTGATTTATGATGATTTCAGTCTAATCATAATTTATCCTAAAAAGTGTCTTTTTTTTGTGGAACTCCCTTCTGGCTCCATACTTTCCAACCAACTTTAATCTGCAAAAGTTTAAATGCAATGTCAATCATTATCTTCTGTCCTTCTGATTACTCTTTCCTTTTTCTGCTCATTATTAATGTTTCTGTTCTTAATTCTTTCACACCCTGTAATACCTTGTGTCTTAGTGGCTTTGCTGCCTTGCATGGGGTGATAACGATTAAGAAAAAAAAAAGATGTAATCTATGAAGATTTTAGTCTACCTATAACAATCTCATTCTGTTAATATTCATTTAATAATCCATTAATAGCTGTCTCATATTGAATATATATTACTTTATGTTGTTCTGTTTCTTCATGATATCCATTTTCCTTTTTTACTTATCTATCACTATAGGTCTATCTATGTGCATATATACATATATGTGTGTGTGTGTGCGGGCATTTGAACAACATTTTTCATTGATGCCAGTTTTATTAAAGCCCATGAAAAGTTCTTTGTCAAAGATTTATTAACTTTAATATCAAAATTGAGGCTGTACATATATTGTCCTATTTTGAGCAATATGTCTTTCATAAGATTATATTGTTTTATTAAAAATGCCTTTAGAGTTTTAAATTAATTTTGTGTGCAATATTACACATTAGTTTTAAATAATGATGTCATGTGTTAATTTGTGGTATCTTTTTGTAATTATTAAATATATTTGTTCCTAAGTTGAATAAAATTTTATTGCTGTTTTTTATTTTTTATGGTTAAAGTTTCTAATATCTGTTTTCTTATTGTTATTTTACTGTTTATATATTTTAGCATTATCTATAAGTTTTTTTTTTTCCAGATTTCTTCTTGCACTCTTCATTGTGATGTTTGGTAATAGGTGATTTAATAGAACTATCAGATAAATAGCAAGTTAGTTGATGTGATATTGTAGTATATAGCCAATATATAAATATCTGAATTTTTATTAGTAAAGAAACATTCTTCAAGAATGCAAGAAAATTCATAAACAAGATTGACTCCATTATGATGTTATTAGTAATGATATTAGTGTTTTTTTATTTTTCTTTATAAGTAATAAATTTAATTTGTTCATATTTTTTAATAAGGAAGAATTATCTATATATTACATTTCTTATAATCATTTCTTCTAATTTGTTTTCATGTTTAGTAGAATAATTTTAACACACACACTCTATATTTTTTTTTAATCATTTCACTCCATGCAAGTGGGAATGCCAATAGTATGCAGTGAAAGTGAGAGAAAAATAAGGAAGATTGAGGAAAGGACAAAAGATGAATGGAATTCAAGAAGATAGAAGATAGCTGTTGACATTGCATTTAAATTTTTGAAGATTGTAGTTATCACAGAAACAAGTAAACAGAAGAGAGTTTCATAGTCGGGAGGTGCAAGAAAAGAAACTGTTGGAGTAAAAGTGGCAGTTACATTTAGCTATTTCAACAGTAAAATGGGTGGGGCCCAAATGCCAATCTAGTAGCATGCTTAAATTCATGTAGTTGGGGAACCAGGAAAAAAAGCTTGTCAGAGTATTTGCCATGAAAATATTTGTAGAAAAGACAAAGGGAAGCCATGCCACGTTGGTGAGAAAGTGACTGGTCAAAATGCCAGGTCAGGATTGAATACATTACAGATCCTTCTTTGGATTTTGTCAAGAATAGCAGGAGCACTAGATATGGTAGAAATATTCCATGCATGGATGAATGGATTCTGACTAGAAAAATTGTCAGTCACAACGTTCAGTGAACCAAGGTTCCTAGCAGTAGACCAAGTAGATAAAAACACAGAGTTTGTGTATTGGGAGGTGATAAAATAGGAAAGGAAGGAGGGCACAAGCATGTGTTAGTTAATAATTATACAAGATAAGTATCCCAAGGGTAAGGCAAAATGGCAAGGTGAGAGAAGACTTTGAACATGACAAAAATTTGAGAAACAGGTCAACACAACTTGTCAAGAACCTTGAGATGAATAGCAGGAGCACAAGACCCGGTATGGACACAACATTCAGGTAGATTTATGACATCTAAGTTATAAAAAAGGCAAAACTCTTTTCAGTATTGATGAGGGTTATCTTCCTAAACTTTTGTTTGAAGTAGTGTGGAATATCAATATCTTGATTATATCATTGTTTTCTCTTTGAGTTACATGTGATATCCATTTTAGTTGTTGCTGCTGTTGAAAGTCCTTAAGTGATATGGAATCTGGTAGAGTTCTTTTTGATTCTGTAGCACCAGTCTAAGGGGGATAGTATTTGCCAAATTGTTTAAGCAAATATAAAAATGCAGAAAGTACCATCCACCACACACAACACACATGACATGAGTATGTCATCTTTGATGGTGAACATCTCTGTTGTAATGTCCATATAACCATTTAGATTGGCAACCAATATAATGAAGAAATATCCAAATGTTGGACAGTTTTTGACTTTATTTTTTCTTGAAACTAAAGCCGTTATACAATGATTGGAAAGGCTCAGGATAAAATATAACAGACATTTGTTGTCTGTTATATTTAACAATACATGTCTGAATATATATATATATATATATATATTTTATTACTTAAATGTTTCTTTTAGTGAATACTTGTATTTGAATAGATGCTTCATTTATTTATATTTATTTATTTTCATCTACTGGCCTGAATATCCAAGAAATTTCATTATAGAAAAATATCCACTCGCATTAGATCTGAAGTGCTTTAAACCTCCCAAGCAAAGTTAAATAGTGTCTTTAAATGCAGATTTAAATAAATATACTGTTTAATAAATAAACGGAGCATTTGCTTATATATATATATATATTTATATATATATATATAGAGAGAGAGAGATAGATAGATATATATATATAGGGAGTGTGTTAGTAAACCCACATTTTGTATGGAGCAAAATATATTGTAAATTCCTGTTTTTATTTCGGAATGATAAGTGTAACCTAGAATGGCACAATGCCTTATACTGCATGAGCATGCTCAGTTAGCATCCCATTACAAAGTGTGGCAGCCCATAATACAACTGTGGAGATGATGACGTAGTGTTCATGAACCTTGTGCTTCAGTAGATGCCAAACAATCATAAATTGTCATTCTAAGCTGATGAGTACAGGACCTGTGGTATATACCCACAGAATCAGTCATCCTTCAGATTGAAACAATATGTGCAAAAGGTACAAGAAATGTTCAAGGATAAGCCCAGATGATCACAAATGCTGATGGACAACGCTGGTGACTATGTAGAATTTTAATACTGTACTTCTACCATTATACTGCTCAAAATAAAATGTTTTATGAAAATTGACCAATAATTAATAAAGTTGTTAATAATTTTAAATAAGGAGTTTCTTTCCACCAGCCATGTGCTTGTTCAAAATTAATTGCATCAGCTAATAGTAAATCCAAAATATTACCATATTTTTTTTGGTGTATAAGATGCACTTTTTTTTCCTCAAAATTTCATGTCAAAACATGTTTGTGTCCTGTACACCAAAGGTATGAATAATATGCAAATGATATAAACAATCCACATGTAAATATATTTAAATGGGTATGATAAAATGAATGATATGAAATATCTGAACAAAGTAGTGAAGGTCGAATATATGAAAACAAGTTCAATATTTTTTACTGTTGCTAACATTTCATTCAATAAGAACATTATCAGAACAAGTGTAATGTTTTGGTCTTGACCTGGCACCTCAACTTCAGTCATTTTCCCACTGTTGTAATGTAGTTTCCCTGTACCTCTTCTATAAATATTCTCATGGTAATTGTTTTGATGAAATTACTTCTTTAATAACTAGACTCTATGTACTGGATTGGCAGCAAAGTCTCATTAATTTACAGTTGAAAATATTTATAAAAATCAACCAATAATTAATAAAGTTATAAACAACTTTAAATAGGGAGTTTCTTTCCACCCACTCTGTATATGAAAATGTATTATTTATTTTGTTGAGATGAGAGTATTGTATGTATATTTCAGTGTATAAAGAGTAGATACCTGAAAAGTGCTTAACAAAAGTGGAGACAAGACACAGATGACTGCTAAGCAATGAATATTCTCTAAATTTTGTATACATACATGCATGCACGCACACTGTGCCAAGCCTTGGAAATAATCCACAAATCCATAGTCATATATAGACATATGTATTCAAATATACATGTGCACACATTTATGTCTACATTGTTTATAAACTTCTCCAATTGATTTGATTACCCTTGATTGATATACTCACTTATCTTATTGGTTGATGTCCTTATCGTATTGATGCGTGGCCATACATTATTGGAAAATGTCCTTTTCTTTATTGATGGATGTCCTTATATCACTGGTATGACTCCATATTATTGAAATATAGCCATGTGATATTTATTATTAAAGCCAATGAGAGTAAGGAAGCTGGGAGGGAGGGATGGATAGTTCGATGGATATCTAGATGGAATGTTTCAGGCTGTAGATGAATCTTGCTTAAATGTTCAATCATAAAGAAAAGAAATCACAGGCAGCCATTAAAGTGTATTGTCCAAATTTAGCTGAAATTTTTCACATTTTAAGGTTTTTAGTCAAGAAAGGATTATGAATGGAAGGTAAAGCCTGAGTGACAACAAAAGAAATTAATGGTGCTGTTTCTCTAATGCACAGCTGCCTTGGGCGTGTATCGCAATTGGTTTCATAGTGGTTGTCGTTGTCGTCTTGGTGGTGCTTTTAAATTTCTAGGAGAGTAATTTCAATTCAGTGGAAATGGTTAACATAAAAAAAACGCAAAGAAAAAGTATAAAGATAGAATTTGGGAGGAGAAATAAAATTAAATAAAAAAAATAGAAAATGTGAAAGTGTGTGTCAGAAAAAATTTACATCAACTGATATTAGGAGACACAGACAATCAGAAGGAAATAATGAGTTCGAGATAATAGAAAATTTTAAAAAAATGATAAAAAAGAAAGGGAAGTAAGATTTTTGTTACTTTCAAAAAAAAATAAGAAAAAATAAAAATTCAATTCAATTCCAAAATCATTTGATTCTCACTTTTTTTTTTTTAATTTGAAATCTATGAGTTTTTGGTCAGATATTTTTTATATACCAATAGCCATTTTTATTTCATTTTCTATTTATTGAAATTGGCTAAAATAACAAATGAAACAAAATGAAACATTAGGTTTCTCCATCATATTTAGCATTTTAAGTGGTCAAGTCTATAAGTACTAACAATTTCCTGCAATTGAATAAGGCCTAATGAATTCCATGTTTTATGTCATTACATGCAAGAAGGAACCCAAAAATATGCCCATTTCTTTGTGATAGAATTTCAGTTAAAATTTAAAAATATATTACCATTATTATTACATACTGCTATTTTATTTACTTTCATTATATATATATATATATATATATATATATATATATATATAGAGTCAAGCTTGTTTGGTTGAATAATCAGAACATATTATGCTTATTTATTTTATTTTAATCCTCTCAAATTCTCTGATCTCTGCTCAAATAAAGATATGCTGCCTATATATATATATATATATATATATATATATATTTATTTATTTATTTATGTGTGTGTGTGTATGTATGTATGTATGTATGTATGTATCTATGCATTCATAAGAATATACAACAAGTTTAGTTAAAAATACTCAATAATATCAACTATGAACACACCCACAATATGCTCAGTGTGTTTGGAAAATGAAAACATTCTTTTAATTTTAGATACATAAATTTAAAAAAAAAAACTTGTATAAAAGAAGGATTACTACTCAAATACATAGTTATACATATATATATATATATAAGATTTAAAATTTAAGAAACAGCAGATATATAGTGCTCAATATTAAGAATATTAAAATAATATTAAAAATAGGGCATTAATAATATTATATTATGTGTATTTATTTTTATTTCAATCCTCTCAAAATCATTAAATTCATGAATACGCATGAGTACAAAATGGAGTAAAAAATGGATTGAAAAAGATACAGAGCAAATTGAAAAAAATTAGAAATACCGATTAAAACCACAACCCCTGAAGACTGGAAATTTTACCAAGAAAGTCAGGATAAAATTGATATTTAAAAGTTAAGTAATCTTTATATATATATATATATATATATATATATATATATATATATATTTATTTTATATACATATATATATATATATATATATATATATATATATATATATATATATATATATATATATATTTTAAACTTCATTATAGTGGACACTTATATTTGAAATAGTCAACCCATTTTTTATTTTAAACAAAGTGTATTACTTATATCTGATAAACAGAACTTAATACACACTGTTTAAAAATGGGGCATCTATTTCAAATATGTGTATGCACTATAATAACATTTGATGTAATTAAAAATTTGAATTAAAAGTAAATCCATTCTTTAGAAAATTATATATACCTATGTATATAGATATGTATATATCCAAACTGGTTTGATTAAAAATAACCAACAAGGTTTGCCTGTTTAATTTTTCCAATTTTTAGATAAGGTGTTGAGTACTGCGGCCAAAGTTGTGGATAAACTGTCCAAAGTTCACATTTTGTTATTTTTGTTTGGATATTTATATATATATATATATATATATATATATATATATATATATATATATATATATATATATATATATATATATATACACACTCAACTCTCCTGTTGAATTCGATGTATGAGGTCAACAGATCAGTTCCTAAGAACCAAAAGCCCGACACCAGTACATGAGATTTGATTATAGTGGTGAAGATTTTGTGCAGAACCATCCACACTTCTTGAAGGGCCTGGTGCACTTTGTGCCACAAAGTCCCCAAACAACCCTCAACAGGTTTTGAATTCAGAGTTGACCTTCTCCTAGACCAGTTGCCATCCAAGGCAATAGAATCTAGTCTGTCCTGCTATATAAACATAGCTGGAGGGAGAAGAAGAGGATTTAGCATATAATGTAATGGATTCGACTGAAATTCGAACTCAGCTCTCTGATTCCTCAATCCAAGTTGCTATCCATTATTCCAACATACCTATTGAATTCCAGTTGAGTCCATTACATTCACATATTCACAAATACCCTTGTGGAAGGTATAGATCCTTCTCTTCATATCCCCCTAGCTATGGGTCAAATTGTGAAGACGTGCATAAAATCCTGCCCAGGCCTGCACCCTGGAGAAGATACTCTAGCATCACCTAACCGCAATGGCAAAACTGATGGGAGGATTCCAAAAGGTTCTTCTGTATGGGCAACTGGCCACTGATTTATACTGAGTGCTGAAATGAGGAGAGAAGAAAAGGAGTTTTATCACTGGGGAGAAGTGTGCTCAAAGGAAAGAAAACAACACAGTAACATTGAGGGAGAGTATCTTCACAAGCATCTGTTGCACATTGCTTATCCTATAAAAATTATTCTGTACAAATATAGTCATTTTTTGATAAAATTCAAAGAAGAATCAACAATGCTATTGGTCTTGACCTGGCATCTCGGCTTCAGTCACTTTCCCACTCCCATAATGTAGCTTTCCTGTGCCATTTCTTTAAATACTTTCACTGTAATTGTTTTTCACGAACTTTCCTCTATGGTACCCAGACTTTATGAATTTAAGCACAGTACTAGATTGGCAGCAAGGTCTCATCATTTTACAGTTGAAATGGCTAGATATAACTGCAAGTTCTATGTTAACAGTTTCTTCTATCTCACATCTCATTCATGGAACCTCTTTCTGGTTCCTTGCTTCCAAGTCAGTTTTGATCTTCAGAAATTTAAATGCAATATCAAACATTATCTTCTGTCTTCTTAATTCTTGTTCCTTTATTGTTCTTTCTCCTTAACAGAATTTTTTCTTATATTCTCTAACACTCAGTAATCCCTTGCATCTTAGTGGTATTATTGCCTTGCTAGGGGTAAAATGCTTAAAATCAAAAATTTTATTTCACTTGCATCATATAGCACTTTAGGGAAACAATATTGATAGAAATGAAAGCTTGAATGTTGGAAGCAGAAATTTGCCTTTGAAAATCCTTAATGCTGATATACAAAATTCAGTTTACAATAATCTCTTCCCACAATAAAATCATACAACACTTCCTGATGAAATACAAAGTAAATCTGAGAAAAGATATGGAAGTGCATGTGGTATAATGTTTAGCAGCTCAGAACAAGAAACTTGCAAGATGAGGTCGAATTCCACCTGAGTGCATTACATTTACTTCTGCACATACTCAGCAGCCCTTAACAAGAACATGGAGTTCACAATGACTATAATTTCAATGGTGGTCAACCTACAACTGTGTTATTATTATTACAGGGGCGAGACTAAAGTCAGGCAGTTCACATAGCATGCAACAGTCTGTAGCAGTTGCTGTTGATTCAGTGAAAGAGGAATTCAATTGAATGATGTTTAAAATGGAAGTTACTACTTCATATAAAAGATTTTAATATAAGATCATAACAGTGTGATTTGCTTACCCTGGCATATTTTTCAGGACATGCCACTGGTGGATAGTATATTTCAATCAGTTCAGTTATTCATGTCAACCTTTTCTTTTATTACTGTTCTGTTCCAGAATTTTACACAGAAGTGTTTTTCTTTATTTTTTTTACTTCTATATATACAGTATACATAAGTGACCATACATGTTTATCTTTACAAGATATACTATAAATTTGTGTGTATGTGTGTGTATATATATATATATATATATATATATATGAAGAAATATACTTTTAAGGTGTGCTATATTTATGCGATAAAGTGCTCAATATCAGAGATAGAGCGTGAGTACATATAAAAGTGAACATTGAAATCAACACTTAGAGGTGACAGTCTGTTTCATGCTAGACGCAATCGTCAGGCCTGATGATTGCGTCTAGCATGAAACAGACTGTCGCCTCTAAGTGTTGACTTCAATGTTCACTTTTATATTCATATATATATATATATATTTCATAATAAAAAAGTTAATGGTCAGAGTTGAAATAGACCAATAAAAAGTAATATTAAAAAGCGCTCAATACACATATAAAAAAATAAAAATTTAACATGTAGAGCTACCTTGGTTTCAATACACTTTGTTTAAAATAAAAATGGGTTGACTATTTCAAATATAAGTGTCCACTATAATGAAGTTTAAAGTATATATATATATATATATATATGTATATATAGATATGTATATACAAATATATATATATATATATATATATATATAAAGATTACTTAACTTTTCAATCTTTCAGTATCTCCAGGCAATTCTGGTCAATTGATTTCATAATGGCTTAATTTTTTTAAAATTAATGAACACTTATTATTTAAAAATAAATAAACAAATGTACAATGTGAAGTGTGATAGATAGAAAGGGAGTAGTACAAGGAAGAGGAGAAAAGCAAAGGGTATTGGAAATGTATCATTGGCGGGGTTAATACTTTCTTTTCATCCTAGATCATATATGAAGTTATAATACATCTTGTAATATATATATATATATATATATATATATATATATATATATATATATATAATTTTTTTATTAACCTTTTCCAGTATCCTAACATTTTTATTTTGTAGGAGGTAAGGAATATAAAAACTGTCCATAATTTTTATTGTCCCAAGTGCTTTCGGACACTTCTATAGCCATTTTCAAAGGTGTTTTGTCTCTGGTGTTGATATTTTTGCCTCATGTTTTGGCTGTTACGTTGTAGATTATGTTTGTGTTGTTTTTTGAACATATATATACAAAGTTATAGTATATCTTGTAAAGATAAACGTGTATGTTCACACGTGAATACTGTATATATGGCATAATGATATGTAAAATTTAGATATGAAGAACAATTTTAAAGGGAACTGGTGCTACAGAATCACAAAGAAATTTACCAGATAATAGAAAGCAGATCTCTTGAAGACTTTCAACAGCAGCAATAACTAAAATGGATAGCAAAATGTAACTTGAAGAAAAAATAATGACATAATCACGATGTTGATATTCTACACTATTTCAAATAAAATGTTAGGAATAAAACCCCCATCAATAGTGGAAAGAGTGATAACAGCTACAGGACTTGAGAAACATATTTTCCTGAAAAATTGTTTTAAGAGGAGCATTTTATAAATTTCAACCAAAAGTAGAAATGGCATCTCAGTCAATGAATGCTGAATATTTCCTTATAGAGAAATGGCTAATATTACCATTACTCTTACCATTTTGAAATTTGAATCTGTACAAAGTAACACATTTTTTTCAAAATTAGAATAGATAGATATTTATGTACCTAGTTAAATATATATATTACACATATAATTATGTTGCAAATATGTAAAATGTGTATGTATATAAATATATATATATATATATATATATATATATATGCAATTTTTATATATATTATTTATATATTATATATGTGCAGTACTTATTGGAAAGCACTCAATATCAGTGATAGAGCTAATATATAATACCCATATATTATAACATAATACCTATATCAGTCAGCAGCAGGCTATCTGAAACCTTCCCCCACCACACCCAGCAAAAATAATACCACCGCATAAATACTAATAAGTATTATAAATTGGATTTTTTACCTTTTACATAAGTTCAATTTAATAGACTTGTGTAATGGATGACAGAACATAAACTGGGAGGTATAGTAAGAGGATAAACATTGCTTAGAGCTATAATAGATAAGATGTTGTGGAGAGCCATGATCAACATACTTAACAAACTTGTGTAAATGGATGGCAGAACATAAACTAGGAGGGCTAGGAAGGGGATAAACATTGCTTAAAGCAACAAAGAATAGGAAGTCATATTTATATTAATTTTCTCCATATTAGAAAGAGTTCTAAGTAAAATTTATATTTTTTTAACTAACATTCATCCAAGGCTTAAGAGCTACACAAGCTAGAGGGTTACTGAATAAGGTGAATGATATAGAAGGATGTAGAAAGTGAAGATTCTGAGGATATGAGAATAATGATTGATCCTAGACTTGAAGAGATTAAGATTGTAGTGTTAGAGGAAGCTTCAAGAAGGGACTCTGTTCTAGAAAGTAGCACCCACTCCTTGGAAGATGATGTCTGAATGGAACTTCTTTCTTATAGATGGAATATGAGGGGAATAAGCATGATCAGACCATAGCTTTTAAAAGTGGGAGAATTGCTGTCAATCAATCTCTTGTGTGAAAATACAAATGTAGGAATACTAGTAGTAGTAGTAGTAGTAGTAGTAATTATCATTGGTGCTGTTCTTGTTAAAATATTTTAAAGCCAACAGACACATATGTAAAACACAATGTTTATTCATATACGCTGTGTTGAAAAGCTCTCAGACTAACCAAGAATTCCCGTCTTGTCATTTGGTCACATTTTGAGATGTTGGTTAGGCTGAGAAATTTTCAGCACCTCCTTGTGATTTAATGCAATCTTCTGGTTACATAACAGAAAAGCTATATGTATATACTAGAAAATATACAAGAAATATTGGGTTAAATGGTAATAGTAATGGTATGATAAACCATTTCCATTCAGAAAATATTCAGCATTCATAAATGGAACAGTTAGCATTACTATTGGTTGAAATTTATAAAATGTTTCTCTTTCAGGACTTCTCAAGCCCACTAACTGTTATTGCTCTTTCTAGTACTGTTGGGTTTTTTCTTCTTAACCTTTTGTTTAAGGTAGTATGGTAGCTTTCTTCTTTGACACTGTGATTTTAAGAATTTGAGCGCAGTACTAGATTGGCAGCTAAGTCTCAACATTCTACTCTTCTTTGCTAATAGTTTCTTCTTTCACACTTTTCATTTGTGGAACTCTCTTCTGGCTTCTTGCTTTCCTATCAACAACAATCTGCAATTATTTAAATGCAACATCAATCATCATCTTCTGTTTTCTTGAATTCTGCTCTTTCAGTGTTCTTTGTCCTCAATAATGTTTTCTCTGTTTCTTTCATTCTCAGTAATTCCTTGTATCTTAGTGACTTTATTTTCTTATTTGGGGTGAAAAGATTGAAAAAAAAATTGGATTGTATCATTACAGTTGTATCTTTTAGTTACATGCATCATCCATTTTAGTTGTTGCTGCTGTTGAAAGTTTTCAAGTGATACATTTTTTTTAAAATTGCAATTGGCTTTTTGTTTGTTTTTTGTTTGTTCTTTTACTTGAATGTTCACCCAATATAAGGCCTAAGAGACACTTGAGGTAGAATTTTGCTGGATAAAGTTTCTGTATGAATGCAAGAGGAGGAAGTAAGTGCAGATATGTAGGATAGAAAATGGTTGACCCTAAACTTGAAGAGTTTGATAGTAGTTATCAAGAAGCACAGGGAAGAATCCCTTTGTGAGTCTGTTCCACAAAGTAACAGTTCTTGGGGAAAAGCTGTCTGAGTGGAATTTCTTTTAAATAAACTTTTCATGTAAGAAATGTTTAAATATGTACATATATTAAACATTAATTTATTATTTATTGTTGGAGGACAATGCAGAGAATGAATTGTTATCTTTACTTAATTTTACCTTTCTTATTCTTCTACGCCCCCTTAGGATTTTGGCAATCATGGCTCTCCACAACTTCCTGTCTTTTGTAGCTCTTAGTAAATTTTGTCTTTTTGCTATCTCCCCTTCACCCTGTTCTGCCATCCATTTACTCAAGCTCGTTAGGTAGGTCATGCACTGTTTTCCTCTTGCCTTCAATATGTCCTGTGAGTGCCAAATTTTCTGAACCCTCTTTCCTCATTATGTGCACTAGAAATTTCAGCTATCTCTTTCTGATGTTAAGTATAAGTGTCCTTTTTGGTTGCATTTTCTCTAAAACTCTCTTGTTGCTCACATCTTCATTCTATGTTATTTTCAGCATCTTTCTGTAGAACTACATTTCTGTTGCTTCAAGTCTTTTTTGTGATGAGATTGTCCTGCATTCAATGTCATAATGAAGGGCCAATATTACATAACAGTTCAATGGTCTTTCTTTTTTCTAATGGAATTTTCCTGTTTCTTAATATTTTGCTGAGCTTTCCTGGCTATGATGATAAACTACATCCAACAGCAAGGCCTCTGATCACGGGATTTTGAAGAGTGTGAAACCACCTCTTAATTGCTTTTGCTCCCAGGTCCACCTTGACCCAGAGTGGTAGTATTTTATCAATAAAATTTATAATAGCTATTTAATGATAATTGTTCATTAAATAGGTTCTTTATATGACTTCATGGTAAACAAACTATTAAGAAACAGGAAAAATTCATTAGAAACAAAGAAAAGAGTACTGAACTAATATGTAATATCAATCCTCCAATATGGCTGTGAATGCTGGACAGTTTCCTTACAGGTGAAGAGGAGACTTGAGGCAACAGTTATGTGGTTCTAGATGGATACTGATAATACAATATACTGAACACAAGTACAAAAAAAAAACTCATAATTACTATCAGAAAGAAACAGTGGAAATCTCTGGCACACTTAATGAATAAAGAGGGCTTGGAGAATTTGCCACTCACAGTACAGAATGAAGGCAAGAAGGAAATAGTGAGTAACTTAACAAGCTTGTGTAAATATATTGCAGAACAGGGAGTGCGGGGTTTAGTAAAAAACATTGCACAGGGCTACAAAGGACAGGAAGTTGAGGAGAGCCATGATCACCCACATCTGAAGGGACATGATACATAGATGAAGATTATGCCTTTTACCATGGCAGAAAAAGGTTAATTGCTAGAATGCAGAATCCTAAGCTTAAAGCTGACATGCTCATCCATACACTCAAAGAAAAATTGATTATTTTTAGGTATAAATAGATTTATATATATATATATACATATATATATATATATATATATATATATATATATATATATATATATATATATATATATATATATATTTAGAAAATTATGACAAACTGGAAAAGTTTATTTGTGACACATTTCATCGAACTGGGCTTTGTTGACGTTGCCACATCTACACATGCGCATGAAATAAGAGATGCAAGTAGTTTCAAAATTTTTTTTTGAAAGAATATTTTTTTTTAATCTATCCAAATTCATCTGTATTATTTTTTCTATTCTATTCTTTCTTGTTTCGTACACATTTGTAGATGTGGCAATGTCAACAAACCCCAGTCTGATGAATGCGTCACAAATAAACTTTTCCAGTTTGTTATATTTTTATGAATACTGTTTGTTGATATATAAAATTATAAAAAATTATATATTGTTATATCATATATATGCATATATATATGTATGCACACATATACACACACACATATATATATATATATATATATATATATATGAATTATACTAAACTCACAATCATAATACTTTTTGCTGTTGATTGATAACTGTATCTGTAGTAGTATCAAACATTAATGTAATCTTTATAGTAATTAGTTAATTACCTTAAATATCCGTCCTGAGTATGATGAGAAACTGCATTCGGCAGCAAAGCCTTTGATCAGGAAGTTTTGAAGAGCAGTCCCAGCTTTGGGTAAATAATTAACCCCCCAAACTGGGCTCAAAACTCTATGAAAGTATAAATACTTTTATAGTAAAAATACCAGCAATACATTTTCATAGTAAAAAAATTACCAGCAATACATTTTCATAGTAAAAAAATTACCAGCAATACATTTTCATAGTAAAAAAAATTACCAGCAATAGATTTTTGTAAAATATAAAAAACGTAAAAAATTACTAGTAATGCATTTTTGTAAAAGAAATTACTAATACTCCCAAGACAATTAAATTTTAGCACTAAATGACCCATTAGTAGTTGATATGCCACTAATGAAACAAATAAACAAACTTTGCTGAGCTTTTGGAAGGCATCTTTCACTATTCCAATGTTTCTTCAGATTTTGGCAACACACTTTCTCTCCTCTGTTAAAACACTCCAAGATATTCAAATTGTTGTACTTGTTCAATTTTAGTATCTCCAATTTGTAATTTGAATTACTATTTAAGAAATATTGAACATAAACAAGAAAGTGCAGAGTAACATGTCTTTGATATTTTACAAATACAGTGTAATTGCAAATTTACAATATATATCATGTGACATTTGAAGACATAATTTTGAAGCTAATTTTAAGCAGATCACATCATACATGGGATATAAAATTAGCCTATATGCTGCTGGCCCTGGCTATGCCATTGACCAAACTATATATCCATTTACTGTAGTCAAATTAGCTTCAAAATTAGGTCCCCAAAGGTTGCATGATATGCGAGTATATACGGTACTTGGATGTTAGTAAACTAGTAATCATCACAGAGACATTAACTTCACTTTAACGATAATAATGATAGTTACTACTCCAACTGCTATGACAAATTAATTTTTACATCTGCTGCAACTCCTACACTTATGAAATGAGGTTTATATTTTATAAGTAAGGCTCAAATGGGAAAATAAGAAACTGATTATTGAGAGGTCAGAGTTCATGTTGCAAATATCAAACTGACTCATAATTTGAAAAAATAAGGTAAAAATAAAGAAAGCTTTAGTTTAAAACCCAGCATGACATCCCATCTTCAAATATCAAATAGTTATAAAATCCATGTTTCATGAGATAGCTGTCAATAAAAATTGAAAAACAATACTATCAATATAATTTTTACAGTAATACAATAAAATAATATGAATGACCCAAAAAGATATCATCATAGATTTTTCATCATTATTATTACTATCTAGAGCATTCAGTTAATTTTTTTTCATGTTGTTCGTGCCATAACTACTACAGGCAAGTTCATATGAATTAGGAATTTGAGGAAATATGAGACTCTCATTGTAGGTGTCTGCAAGAATTTTGAGTAGGGTGGGGAAGATTTAAGGAGACATGCTGTCACTCAACCTCTAGTAATAATGATCAAACACCTGGTGTCAACTACTACTACTACTATTAGTATAATAATAATAATAATAATAATAATAATAATTACAAGGATCTGAAGATCGAGATTAACAGGATGTGGAGAATAAAGACTCAGACTGTACCAATAGTAATCGGAGCTCTGGGCTTTGTAAGAAAAGGAATGGAAAATTTTACTAACAGTATCCCAGGTAACATGTTGCCCAGAAGACTGCCCTACTAAGAACATCCCATATACTAAGAAAAGTGCTATCAGTTAAATGACAATTCTCCCAATAGGGCCAAAGGACCTTAGTTTGGACTCAGCTCTACAGGATACAAACATAATAATAATAATAATAATAATAATGATAATAATAATAATGTGGTACATGACAACATCACCAATTCCAGTTGCAACCCTAACCCCTCGGATTGATTGGAAAAGATTCCAATAGACTCAGTGAAGGGATTCTTGGTAGCTCATGCCTTAAAGAAATACAAACAAATTGTACAGTGCAGCCCACACCTTATGAAGGGCTTCATCTATGTAAAATGTGTGATTTTTCTTTTTTTCAAAGGTGCCCAGTGGAAAATGTCATGATGCCATTTCTGACCTTAGGTCTCTGGTTGGGACCCAGAAAGAAATGTGCATACAAGGAAGTAAGAAAAAAAAAATAATAATGGTTAATATATAAATAAAAGTAAATTGACTTATCTTTATATATAAGGGAAAAAAAACTTTAAAATTTTTATTTATCTATTAACTATTGTTGCTCTAATTTTTAATTTGTACACTTTGTTTACAAAACCTGCTCACCTTTAAACTCATTAAGCTCCAGTAATTTACTGGCTGACATGTTTTGTTAGGTGTAAATGATCTGTTTTATTATTGTTATTATTATTAATAATAATAATAATTATAAAGAATGTCCAGATACTGCTGTAGACTGCAAGGTTTGAGTAAGCTGCTGAAAATTTCAGGAGACTTGCTGTCACTCAATCTCCCATGTGAAAATGCAGATGCAGAAAATGTTGTTGTTGTAGTAGTAGTAATAGTAGTAGTAGTATTAGTAGTAGTAGTAGTAATTATTATCATTGATTCTGTTGTTGTTACAATATTTTAAAGCCAACAGAAAAAATAGCCTTCTTTGTTTTGTTCTCTTAATCAGCCACTTTGATCCAAACATCTCTGCTGGTAAACAGTCATTTAATGCTGAAATGATCTCAACTATTTCTACTATAAACTAAATTGATACCCATACTTATAAAAGATAAAGCAAAAAACATATAATATGATTTACATATTACAAAAACAATATCATAAAATAAAATAAATTATTTTTAATTCTGTCAACAGTAGTAATTTTTTTTAAAAAATCACAAATTTTACAAGTGAAAAAATAAGGGTTCTTTAATTTGATTTTAAATGTATATTTTCCCTTGATTATATAAATGTGTGGTAGTGAATGCTGGATATAAGAGTAACAGCAGTAAGTCCATAGACTGGCACATAGCTGAATACTGAAATCAAATTTTTCACTATAATTTTTCAATCTCTTATAGGGCGCTGAAAATTTCTCAGCCTGTCTCACTTCCAATAATCTGACCAAATAAGCAAAGAGGAATTTTGTCTTAAAAAGCTTGTTGGTCAGTCTGACAACTTTTCAGTATTTCTTCATTATGTATTTATTATTCATTACTAATATAAGTACATTGAAAAAGAAGAAGATTATGTTGAAAAATAAATACATATGCAAAACAAATTCATTTTTCATCATTAGGATACCGATTTATTGATTTACCTATATAGAGAGAATTGAAGTCCAGCCCTGTACTACAACCTCAAAACTGCACCTGCAGGTAGTACTAAGGTTCTGCTTCATGCTATGATGATAAATTACTTCTTCAGTTATCTTGGTTTCAGTCCATCAAATAATAATACTATTAAATTACTGCATACTAAGATTCTGGATGATCTACCAATTACACTGGTAAATTACTCATTGTTCTACTGTTACAACATCTACTACTGGCATTGGATACATGAAAGTATATCATTAAAATACTTTCATGTCTAATTATATTTAAGGTTGTTTGTTTTTTTAACGGCATATCAACTCCTTATGGGTCATTTAATGCCAAAATTTAATTTTATTGGGAGCATTAGTAATTTCTTTTACAAAAATATATTGCTGGTAATTTTTTTTAAATGTATTGCTGGGAATTTTTTTAATATGAAAATGTATTTCTGGTATTTTTACTATAAAAAATCTCAGTGTTTTGAACCCAGTTTGGGGGTTAACTATTTACCCATAGCTGGGGCCATAACGAAAGCTATCACATTCGGTCAGGGTGGACATGGAAACAGCAGCAATTAAAAGGTGGTTCCATGCTTTTCAAAACCTCCTGATCAGAGGTCTTGCTGCCAGATGTAGTTTATTGTAATACTCAGGACAGTGATTAACTAATTAATATAAAGCTTACATTAATGTTTAATACTACTACTGCTACAGATATTAATCAACAACAAAAATATTATGATTGGGAGATTAGTATAATTTGTATATGTATATACATATATGATAAAATAAAGAACAAATAGGAAATGTGTATCAATCTAACGTTTCAGTTTTATTAAAGCTTCATCAGAGATTGACAGAAAACAAACAAAAAAGACAAACTCTGGTATTTTCAATTTTGTTTGGGTTAGTTCTCTTTGGTCAGTTTACATGTCAAGTACATTAAAACTGTAGATAATTCTATATGTATGTAAAGTTAAAGTGGTAAATTGTAACACTCTATCTTGAGTGGCACTTAGACCTTGTACTGGGTGAACTTTAATAAAAAAATACACATTTCACACACTAAATATAATAAATATTATCAGACTGAGGTCATAATTATTAAATAAATCACAGTTATACACCAACTAAAGTGGTAAATTGCTCGCATTAGAAGCATTAGTCTTAATTATCACTGTCATCATTATTTATTCGCTATATTTTTAAACGTTTTACTCGAGAAGCCACTGGAGAAACTATTTCTACTTGTTACAAATTCCTTGATATTTGTTTGCTCACTGTCCTTGACAAAACAGAAAGACATATTTTTATAATATCTGATGCTAACATAATTGCTCCCCACATTGACAAAAAGCCCAGTATGAATTTAGATGCCATATCTAAAATTGTTGAGTTATTAATTTTCAATTTTAAACTTGAGCAAAAACATTTCATGAAGCCATTAAAATTTGCTGGCCCTCATTACAAAAATAAATTATGAAATTCCATTTGCCGTCAGTGTATTTCTTTACAGTTCATTGGTACCTGTCAATCATTTTTGCCATTTCTGGAGCCATTTTACCTTTTCTGCAAACTCAAAAGTTATTTAACATTTCTTTTTATCCATCAAATCAGCCTTACAAATCATTTTGAAACTTTAAACTCACAACCGCTTATATACATATGTAAGTATATGCTGCTCCCCACGTTAAAACAACATTGTGTTACATCCTGCTTTGGTGGGGAGGCCATAATAATATTTATATTTGTATAAAACAAAAAATGTGGTACAATGCTAAAAGTGGGGATGGGGAAGGTTGGTTTTCTATGTTTTATTTTAAAAACTTAGCTTGCCACATTCACCTACCCAAACAAACTATATAATATTACTTGTACCAAAACAACCACATTCTTACTTACCATTCCTATTACAACCACCATAAAATCTCAAAAACTCTATGGAGTCCTAACTAGACTCATATGTACACTACAGTTCAAAAGTTTGAAGCTACCTCCAGAATTAGCACGAGATGAGCTTGACAGAAGAGTGAGAAAAAAAATGAAATCAATTATCAAACTTATACTTTGAGAAACTTTTGCAACGAATGCCAAAAATTTCTGCTGCAGTAATTAAGGCTAACGGAGGATGTTTTGATGAGAGCAAAATTTGATCATAAAATATTTTTTTCTTTTCATCATAATGAAATTTCTAATAAAAGAAATTGTTTCATGGATAATAATTTTCTGTTATTTAAAGTAAAAAAAAAAAAACTACATTTTGGACCAATTTAAAAAAATTACCAGGAGTTTCTTCAACTTTTGAAATATAGTGTACAATTTGTCTGTGGGAGTGGAGAAGCCATTAATTTGACATTGAAAGTTGTTACCATTTTTATATATCTGTGCATTTACTACATAAGTGTTAATATTCAATTTGAATAGCAATTTTTAAAATCATATTTTATTAATTATTTCCTCTATGGTACTCCATTCAAATTTTTAAAATTGCCATATAGAAGCAAGGTTTCTGTTGATAAAGATCTTTTCATTTCATCATGTTTGTAGAGAAAAAAGATTATATCTGCCTCGTCAAAATTCAGTCCTGAGAAAAACTACAGAGTATTTATAATAATAAACATTGTTGTCATTGGATATTTCACATTAATACAAATTTGTCGAATGGCAACAAAATTTTTATGAAATTATCAAAATAAGTCAAATAATCTGTTTACTTAGTTTTTCTTAAACCTATTACATAGTGAAATAAAAAAAATAGTAAATTTAATGAATTAATTATTATTATTATTAATAGAAATAGAAAATTATTCAAATGTTTCTCTCAAGGTCATCTCTACATAGCCATGTCCAGATTAGAAACATGCAAGTGGACTTAGCATAATAACAAAAAGAACCTTAGAAAATAGATGTCTTTCTGAAAATGTTTGTATAGAAATTTTAAACAGGTAAGAGAAATTTTATGACAACATACTTTTCTCTGTTCTTAGAACAGGTATTTGGTTAGAATATAATAAAATAAAATAAACTTATAATTTATTTTATTCATTACTATCATTAATATAAATTTATAATAGTCTACTTCTTAATATCAAGTATTATAATTATAAAACCTTGTAATGTTTGTAGCAACCATTGTTGTAGTCTGACATTTCACATTACTACAAATTAGTTGAATGGAATTATCTAAGTAAAAATAATCTGTTTAATTAGATTTTCCTTACATTGTACTGGGTTTTTTCAATTTTAACAAGTGAAAAAAATAAGTTTTCTGAATTAATATAAAGAGAAAATTATTCAAACATTTCTCTCATGTTCAGCTCAATGTTTAATGCAGAAAATTCAAGTGGACTTAACTTAATGACAAAAAATAATTTAGAAAATAAATGTCCTTCTGAAAATGTTGTTGATACAGAAATTTTTGAGAAGAGAACTTCTATGACAACTTACTTTTCTCTGTTTGCAGAATGGGTATTCACCGAGTTATATAAATAAATTGTGAAATTCCATTCACTTGATACTGCAGCTTATACCACTAAAACCTTAGATTACTCCCTAAATATATTAGTAAATTTTTAATACAATATTAATTGTCACAATTTTAACAATAACTAAACTTAATAGAAAGTCATTCTTAAGATTAGGGTGATGATGATGTTTCTATTTCTTCTCTCATATGTCTAGTCTTTCCAAGTCATAGGCGATCATAGCCCTCCACAACTTTCTCTGTTTTGTTCCTCCAGGTAATTTTTTATTGCTTTTTGATTAATTGATTGATTTGCTTGCCATGGCTCACCAACCTCCTGCAGGTTATTTAAAGCCAGAAAATATTTTTAGATTGTAAGAATTGCTTTTTTGAGATAATAATAATTTACTGATACATGTCTTACTAATTAACCCATAGCTGGGGAAAATAAAGGTGGATTCATACCTAATCAGAATTTGATAAACAAACAGGAAATTATAATGTGGATATAAAGTGTGACATCAATTCTATATTATAATCAATATATAAACTGACCCCTCACTTTGTGGTCACATTATTTTCTATACATTTATATTTCAGAAAATATAAATAAATCTAAAAGACATTCATTGATTGATTTATTCATTTTCTACAACTTATCAACTTTTTGCAGGTTATTTAAAACCAGAAAAATATTTTTAAATTGTAAGAATTTTTTTGAGATAATGATTTACTGATACATGTCTTACTAATTAACCCATAGCAGGGGGGGGAGAAGAGGTGGATTCATACCTTTTCCAAGGGTATTTTCGTGAAAGTGAATATAACAAAACCAACTGGAATTGGAAATTGCTCTCCAATTAACAATTCTGAGCCATTATACATTACACAAGCCACACATCTAAGCTTACAGCACTTGGTATTCTCAAGCAGTCACCCATCTAGCTACTGACTATGTTCGATGTTGCTTAACTTCAGTGATCATATGGGAACCAGTACTTCAACATTATGGCCATAAGCCTCAATTTTTTATTGTGCCAATATTCAGAGCACTTAAAATGATTACTTAGTTACTTATTTTAGTGCATCATTTTACTAACGATTCTGTGTATAAGATGCAAGCAATGTCAGTGAATTGTTTAAACAAATTAGCTGTAAATACCAATGCCTTTTTATAGCCATCTGTAACTTATATTATTGCCTACATTCACCTATTGCCCAGTTCACACTCCTCTCTGGTATTTTAAACAGGAGTAGATTTTTATCCCTTGTTCCCTGTTTAGGATCAAAGTTTTCAGTTCCTCGTAAAGTCGACTTTAGCTTTGTACTTCTAACATCTCCACCTGAACTGTGAAACTTTATTTGCTAATTATTTTACTTTTCTCCCCAATAGCAGTAGATACGTTCACTTATTGTTCTGTTCACACTCCTCCCGAGTTTTAACAGAATTAAATGTTTATCCTTTGTTCTCTGTTTAGGACTGGCTTTTTGGTTGCTTCTAAAGTCTTTTCTTTCTCTTTCACTCCCAGTAGACCCTTGCATCTTAGTGACATTATTGCCTTACTCAGATTAAACTGAGTGAAAAAAAAGAAAAAAAAGAAATAGAAAATTGTTTTCACATTTTTGTAACCTTTTATCAATTAAAAAACATTTCACTTTGTTTGTTTCATCATGGACAAGAAAGGCAGCAAATCTTTCTCAATGGAATTATTCAAGGCCATTTTCATCATTTTCATATGAACATTTGGCAATGAAAAAGAAACATGCACAACAACTGCAAAAACTATGGAAAATATAATTAAAATACATTTAAGGAAAAAAATTCAATGAAAATTTTGTGGAATATCGTTTGTAGGATGGTAAAAGCTGGGGAAAGTAATGCCTGCTCTAACGGACGAATTAAATTTGCATGATGAATCTTATCAATAATTTGCATTTGTTTATAATAAATTTAAATTAAATTTAACTTAAATTCCTAATTAATAATTATAAATTTACAACATCTCAAGTTTTTTTTAATACTGTCAACCCATATTTATAATGTTTGAAAAACACTCATGTAAGTAACGTATTTATCAATTTACTGTTTCAGATAGATTATGAAACATGTAGTGAATATCTGTCCTCCTCTCATGGTCACTTCTATGTGCAGAGTAGGAAATTCAAGTGAACTTAGCTTAATGAAAAATAAACTAGAAAATAGATCTTCTATAACAATTTACTTTTCTCTGTTCGCAGAATGGGTATTCACCTAGTTATATAAATAAATTGCGAAATTCCATTCACTAGAAACTGCAGCTGTTCCTAATAAAACTTTAGATTATTCCCTAAATATATTGGTAAATTATTAATACTACATTAACTGTCACAATTTTGGCAATAACTAAACTTAATAGAAAATCATTCTTAAGATTAGAGTGATGATGGTGCTTCAAGTTTCTTTTAATACTTTCAATCCACTTTTATAATGTTTGAAAAAGACTCATTTAAGTAACACGTTTATCAATTTCAGATAAATTGTGAAATAAGCAGTGAATATCTATCCTCCTATATGGCGGTGAATGCTGGACACAAAGATGAAGAAGAGATTTGTTGCAACAGAAATGTGGTTCTACAGAAGGATACTGGGGATGCCATGAACTGAACATGTAAACAAATACAAGGTTTTAGAAAAAATGGAAACAAAAAGGAAACAAATACTTAATATCAAGAAGAGACAGTTGAAATTTTTGGGGCATATGATAAATAAGGAAGGCTTGGAAAATCTGATACTCACAGGACAGATTGAAGACAAGAGAGACAGAGAAAAGCAACATATAAGATACTTGGTGAGCATGAGTACTCTATATACCTGTGTATCATGACCTAATTAAAAACCTAATTTTTAAGCTAATTTTTATGGGGTTGCATCATACATGAGGTATACACTGTTGACCACCTTATATATCCATTTACTGTAGTTAAATTAGCTTTGAAATTAGGTCTTCAAAAGTCGCATGATACACATGTATATATGGTAAATGGATGGCAGAATAGAGTTTAGGAGAAATAACAGAAAGACAAAATTTATTAACAGCTACAAGGGACATGACACATAAAGAGATAGATAATAAATTTAAATTAAATTCTTAATAAATAATAATAAATTTGCATCATTTCAAGTTTTTGACATTCGATTTAATACTTTCAACCCACTTTTATAATGTTTGAAAAACTCTCATTTAAGTAACACATTAACCAGCTGCAGATAAAATGAAATAAATAGTGAAGTAATCATTCTAAGTAATGCGGTTAGTCAAAATAAGTGCTGTGTACTTTGTTGTGATTATTTTACACATTACAATCCACCTTTGTCTCTGTTCAGCCATCCATTCACAATTTTTTTTAAATAGATCACAGACTGTTTCTCCCTGATTTCTTGACTTCAGTATGTCTTGGGAGTGTTAAATTCTCTAGGCCTTCTTTCCTTATCATGCCTACCAGAAATTTAATTTGTATCTTTCTGATTGTAATTATGTTTCCTTGTAGCTCATATTTTTCTTAGAATTTCCTTGTAGCTTGCATGATCTGTTCATGGGATTCTTAGTGCTTACCATAATAAGCATATCTTTTTTGTTTCAAGTCTCTTCTTTATCTGTGAGGAAATTGTCCAGCATTCATGGCTATATAGAATATTAGACAGTGATGGTATATGAGTGAAAAATCTTAATGATTAAGTTATCACAACTTCAATAACAAATGACACTGGTGAATTACCAAGGTGCCGATCTATAATGATTATAAACTATCGAATGAAGAAGACAAAATTGTGTCCATATATCTCTATGAATATTTTTCTTTCCAAAAAAATATTTTTAACATTTTTCTTATAAAACATTAAGCCCTATTCACTATATTTTTTTCAAATATAAGAAAAAACAGCTAATAAAAAAAAAGAAAGAAAGACATGTCTGAATCGTCACATTCTGAAAAGGTCAGATAAAATTTTATTTCAAGTTAGTCGTCAACTAGTGTCAAAACTAATCTACTTGTTCTGTGACATTTTACAAAAAATAAAGAAAAAGCAAAAAATGAAAAAAATAAAATTTAAAGACTTGAACAGCTATTTGAATTAACAAACAAATTTTTCTTTACTAAAGATCTTTTTTATACTCTGACATTTGAGATGACCAGTCATATATATCTTGAGGTCTTCCTGTGAAATCAATAAAATAGGAAGCTATTTTTCTATCGTTCTGTCTCATTTTTTTCAAATTCTTGAGTAATTACACTTTGGCTATATATTCTAATCACGCTGTATTGACAGTAATATATATATATATATATATATATATATATATATATATATCTATATATATATATGTCATTTCATTGCAGATAGTGACAAGGCAATGCAATGCAATTAAGCTTTTTATTAAATTTTATTGGATTCATACAAGTGATTTCTTTTTCCAGACATAGAGTAAGTAAAACTGTCAAAATGATCTGTAGATCCAAGCATTTATATACAAGAGGGACTGTTGCACAAATACACAATTATATATATATATATATATATATATATATATATATATATATATATACACACACACACACACACACACACACACACATATATATATATATATATATATAAACACATCATGGAAAAACTTAATGCATAATCGAAAACAAACCAAAATAAAATATAATCTATAATCATTTTTCGATGATGTGTTAAGTTTTTCCTTAATGTATATCATATTGCTCTGTATACTATACATTGAGCTCTCTTTATGGATATATCTTTTTAATGTTTTATATTAAAAAGTCCTACTTGGATTATCCTTTCCACTTACAGATTTGATATTATGATCTATATATCTATCTTTATATATATATATATATATATATATATATATATATATATATAATTATTTATTTAAAAAGTTTATAACATAAATATGTTATAAAATCACTACAAAAATAACCATTTGTTTCAACACCCCTGGTGTCTTATCAAGTGATAATGTTGAATGTAAAATAAAACTAGATTTATAGATAAATAGATTTATTTTACATTCAACATCATCACTTAATAAGACACTGGGGGTGTTGAAACAAAATGGCTATTTTTGTAGTGATTTTATAACATATTTATGTTATAAACTTTTTTTAAATAGATAATTATATCTGCTCTACTTTGTATTGAGCACTCTTTTAAGAATAGTAATTGTTGGTTATTGGAATTCATTCCATATACACCAATCATATACTTGGGTGTACACATATATATATATATATATATATATATATATGTGTGTGTACACATTCATACATACATATGGGATAACAATATATATTTATATATATGAAGAACTGTATTGGGGAAATTTTATGACAGAGTGGAAAAAGTTTACTTGTGGCGTGTTTCATCCATCAGAACTACATCAGACTAAATTTGTTATGTTGGTAGGACTACACATGTATACAGCAGAGGGGTGCTGGGAATTTTAGAAATTTTGCTCACCATAACAAGACTGACCACAACTTTGACATAAAAAATGCTACCATGATCAAAGGAGAAAACAATACACTACAACGTAAATGTCTAGAGAGTGCTTTAATTGCAAGGTCATCTACAGCAAATTTGCGCTCTGGCTCTTACAATATTTCACCATTCCTGGCAGATCTTATAATATTGCAGCGTAGAATATCTACTTACAAAAGTAATGGAAAGAAAAAGAAAACCATCTAAATGAATTTGGCTGCAAAAAATAAAAAAAAAATTCTAAAATTCCCAGCAATCCTCTGCTGTTATGTAGTCCTACCAACATAACAAATTTAGTCCAATGAAGTCCTGAAGTAAGAAATGCATTACAAATAAACTCTTTCCAAGTTGTCAGAAAATTTCTCCAATACATACACACACACACACACACACATATATATATATATATATATATATATATATAGGGTGTTGCAGAAATACCGCCTACATAATAGTAAGACATTAGAAGTAATGGTGTCTTCATCTACTTTAATGTTTTATGTGGGAAGTATTTCTGCTGTACCCTGTGTATATATATATATATATATATATATATATATAATTTAAATAAAAACAGACCACTTTAAGGTTCCATGTAATAAATTATTTCTGATGATGCGCAGTCCTTTAAAAGGGCTGTGGTGAAATAATTTATTACATAGAACCTTAAAGTGGTTTGTTTTTATTTAAATTATTTGCTCTAGATTTACATTGAGCTCTCTGGATTTTATCCTCCTTGGGTCTACCCATACGGATTACCTAGTTTTTCATAACTAACTAACTATATATATATATATATATATATATATATATATATATATATATATATACATATATATATATATATATGTATGTATGTATGTATTAATAAAGATAAAAGAAAAACTGTTCTTTAGCAATGTGTGTCACTCTCTGATGTACTTTAACAAGTAATATTAATATACAAGGATTTTATTTTGCAACATGTAAAAGCCGTACATTTGCCTTACAAAAGTTCAGCAGATGATGAAACGTGTAGGTAAAGAAAAAGTTTTTTTTTGTTTTTATTCAGATTGTCTCTTTACAGATATATAATTTAGTTATATTTGAAATTTTGCACACACACACACACACACACACACACACATGCATACATATATACATATGATATATTTGAGCGGGGTCCTGAGAAGTTTGGAGTTTTTTTAAGGGCTTCTCAGTTGTGCTGAGAATATTTCAGAACTCCTTTATATATAAATAAACAGAGTATCATTAAAATTCAATTTATAATTTGGAGATTTATATAGAGATTTTTTAATTTTTTTTAAATGGTATGTCCCTTCAAGATATAAGTGATCATGACCCTCCACATCCTCTTTCTTTATTATTTGCAAATTGCCATACATTCCTGGGAAAGATAGTGGAGTTGTTTTCCAGTGCCTTCTCAACTGTATTGAATTCAGTGTTTTTTTTTCTCTTAAATGAATTGCCACACAAGGTTAGAAAGCTCATTATACCCTGTTATTTAACCCATAGCTGCATATCCCTGCCTTTCCTAAGGGCATCTATAAGAAAGTGGATGCAGGAAGCTTAGCTGGAATTTGAACTCAAATTATGAATTTCCCTATCTACACTGATATCCCTTAGGCAAGCTCATTTATTAGAGATAATTTATAAAATGCATATCTTTTTGAGGTGCATTGACAAAATGTAAAACACAATTACTTTCTGTCTGAATATTTGCAATTTAAAAAAAAAAAAATTAATTCATTTTATGAGTACCTTAAATTTTTAATGCATGAAAAATAGGAAATTAAAATTAGGTTAGTTGGTTGTTTTTGTTTAGTAGCATATCAACATCTATATGGGTTATTTAATGCTGAAATCTAAATAATTTTTCTAAATTTTTTTTTTTTCAGATAATGGTTTTAGTGATACAAGTCTTACTAACTGACCTATAGCTCAATGTAGAAGAGGTGGATTCATGCCTTTCCCAAGGGCATTTGCACATATGTGAATATAACACACTCATCCTGAATTAGAAATCAGCAGCTCACTGGTTAACAATTCTGAGCCATTATACATTACACTACCTGCATATCTAAGATTAAGCACCTGGTATTCCCAGGCAGTCACTCATTTAGGTACTGATCAAGCTTGACATCTCTTAAATTTGGTGATCATACAGGCACTGTTGTTTTAATGTGATGTGGCTATAAACTCTAGAATTAAAATTAGGAATAAATAGTTTTATTTGACATATAGTTTCTGTTATTGACAACTATCACTTGCTATTTTATTATTCATCAGTAATATTGTCTATTCTTCTTTTTATTTTTATGTACCATGTCCCTTCAGGATATAGGCGATCATGGCTCTCCACATCTTCTTATCCTTTGTAGTTCTTAGCAATATTTGCTTTTGACTATCTTTCCCAATCCTTGACCTGCCATCTATTTACACAAACTCATTAGGTAAATTATTCTTTGTTTTTCTGCTATCTCTCTTGCCTTCAATATGTCTTGTGAGTGTCAAATTCTCCAAGCCCTCTTTCATCATTATGTGTCCTAGAAATTTCAACTATCTCTTTCTGATTTGAAGTACGTGTTCATTTTCCTAAAAACTTCCTCATTGCTCATGTTTCATCATGATATCCTCAGCATTCTTCTGTAGAATCATATTTCTGTTGCCTCAAGTCTCTTCTTCATCTGTGAGGCAACTGTCTACCATTCACTGTTATATAGAAGAACTGATATTAATATTAATATTAAATAGCAGTCCAGCATTTTTCCTTTGTTTCTAATAATATTTTCCTGTTTCTTAATACTTTGCTTAGCTTTTGTAAGGCATCTTTTGCTATTCCAATGCACCTTTGGGTTTAAGTGTTACATTATCTATCCTCTGCTAAAGCACTTCTAGATATTTAAATTTTTGTGCTTGCTTGATTTCAGTGTCATATTTCCCATGGACTGTCAAAATACTTCTCTGAGAGTTAAATTACTCATTAGCTTAGTGGTTCCCAAATGGTGTCGTGTGCCTCATAGGTGTGGCAGAAGAGGATAGCAGGTGAGGCAGAATGATTGAAAGATAATCAAAGATTTAGAAACAGTTTCAAAAAATTCATATGCCAAAAATAAATATGATTTCAAATATTATTATGGATTACTTGTAATTGCCTGCATGAGTCCCAGAATAAATAGCTATAAGTAATCATTGACCAATTTTATCAGTGATATTTTTGCATTACATCGTATTAAGAATATAGCAACTAGGGTCTGCAAATTAGAGGTGAGAGTTATCAATGACAATGTTCTGACTTTCAATCAGCGTTCATCTCCCTTTAACCCTCTTTCTGTTTTTTTTTTTTTAATTTTTTAAATTTTAAATGAACTTTTTATCACATAAAATTTGGTGAAGAGCAAGCAAATTTTCATTCCGAAAATGCAGCCCAGAGAAAAAAAAAAGCTTGGGAACCACTGCATTAGATAAATTTAAAGTACAAGAGATGACTTTCAAAGATCTGTTGTTGTTTTTTTTTCTTACATAATCCTTATCTGATTACTAAAGAAAAAAAAAAAAATGAGATATGGCTGAATGAGTTTCAGTTTTTTCTTGAATGTCCGATAAAATGTAACTTATCCCCAGACATGTTTTCAATGAAAACTTTTATCCATTTTACCACTTATCAATATAATTATGATTCTTGACAAGTTAGTTGAAATACATTCAATTGTATTATTGGTAGATTTGCAAAAGTCAACATAATACTTTCACTTTTATTGGGTTTCATGACACAAATAGATGTCATTGTACCTGAAAACACTTGCTCATATTCTTAGATAAATCCATCTGAATTTAAGAATATCTCATCAGGAAGTGAAGCATGCAGGTCTCAGTGAGGCCAATCTTTCATCAAGCCTTGTGGACTGGTGTTACAGAATCATAGAGAACTGTACCAGATAACAGAAACAACATCACTTGAGGACTTTCAACAACGAAAATGGATAGTACATTGAAGAGAGAATAATGACATAATCAGGTTGCTCACATTCCACTCTGCCTCAAACAAAAGGCAAGGAAGGAAGCAAACATTTATACTGGAAAGAGCATGAACATAGACTGGACTTGACAAACCTATTAAAAAATTATTTTAAGAGAAAGATTTTCTAAAATTCAGCCAACATCAAGTCTACATCAATGAAAGCTGGATGCTTCCTATACTAAATGTTACCATTATCATTAAAAAATTGTAATTACTATTACCATTTCACAAAGCATTTCCCCAAAAATGCTAAAAATTATGTGTGTGTATTATATATATATATATATATGTGTGTGTGTGTGTGTGTGTGTGTGTGTGTGTGTATATATATATACACAGACCAGTTAAACAATATATATATATATATATATATATATATATATATATGTGTGTGTGTGTGTGTGTGTGTGTGTATATATATATATAAAACTTAAAATGTTATTTTAACTGGATATGAAACCCATTTTTGAATAGATGCTTCAATCATTTTTTTTTCTACTCAAATATGGGTATCCACTAAAAAATTCCACTTGATAGAAATGTGTTGGATTAATAAACAAAATCCATTACTTCTTTTTATATATATATATATATATATATATATATATATAATGTGTCGAGTTGTTTATATATATATATATATATATATAATTGTATGTAGAAATAAACTGTACAATTGCAATTTTCATTTTCAAATACAGCATAAAACTATATATATATATATATATATATATATATATATATGAATTTTCATATAGAAATATTAAAGTGTATGATGGGATGCTGGAGACTTCTCAGTACAATGAAGAAGCTATACAGCTAAAATTTTTGATGCTTGGTCATTTGATTAGTTTATAGTAAGTGAATCAAGCCAATAATTTTCAGCACCCCCTCATACATTTATTAGAACACATTAATTTACATTTATAGTTGCATACATGCACTTAAAGATACATATTCTGGGCTATTTATTAATATGTAATTCATAAACATACACATAATTAAAATACCTTTTCCATATCCATATATATACAGACATATATACATACATACATGTGTGTGTATATATGAATTTGTGTGTGAATGTATATCTATATATATACACACACACAAACACACAAATTCATATGAATAAATTTGTGTCACAGTTTAATCCATTATTTACATACGTGCACATACATATATAAATAAAAGTAATATGCATACACTTACACACATAAACATGTCAATACAAAATTTTAAGTTTTCACATATATGTCCACTATGTAAACTTAGGTATGTTTAAATAATCTATAATTGTATATACACCACACACATACATACAGATATACACATGCATATACACCCCCACACATATGCATGTAAAACAAAATTTTAAGTATACACATATATGCTATATAAGTTAATTTAGCTGTTTAAATAATCTATAATTGTACACCCACCCACGTATATATATATATATATATATATTACTAAGAAAATTCAAACATCATTTCTCAGTTTTTCATTTTCTGTAAATCAAATTTATTTTGTTATTTTGACCTGACTAAAGATAAAAAAAAATACGGCAAAAACAAAAGACATTTTTACATTCTCAAAGACCATCCAAACAAACTGAAATGCTGGCCCTTGTTTAGGTCTGCAAGTGATTTACATAGAGAAAAGAAGTAAATATTTGAGAAAGAAAATATACAGCTTATTAACAAATGAAAAAGTTTCTGTCATACATATTTTTATTGCAAAAATAATAAATTTTACAAAAAATTGTAATACTTTGTTACACTTCTTACTGAAATATCATTAAATTTGAATCATAATTGATTTTGTTTTTAAAGTATATGCTAAATATTTACAAAATATATTTTATTTATTTTGTTAAATGATTAGTAAATAATCTGATCTTACATTCAAGTTTGTTTTGTTATGCTTCTGTACTGTATACGATTGTTTAAAAAAAAGCTCTTTCAAACTTCCAAAACATATTACTTTTGTAACTTCTGTCCTCTTAACATGTATCTAGCTAAGAAACATTTCCCGAATTGATAGCACAAAGATGCCCAGAAAGAGAAATTGGTCAATTTTCTTCTTTTCAATAAATGAAAATATTTCAACAGAGAAGCACTTCAAAATTCATCCAAATAAAATCAGAATTCTTTTATAGCAATCTCTTGAGAAATAAGAGAGTAACAAAGTGAAAATACTTTAAAGAAGTGGTTTCTTTCTTGCTGTGAGTTATATATATATATATATTATCTTTTTAAAAAAAAAGCAAACAAAAACTGTAAGGCAGGTAATAAACTAAGAAATGAATTTAAAACCAATGACTAGTAACATACCCTAAGTTTGTATTACTTGTGGAGTCTATGATGACAATAGTTTCTATGATGACAATAACAACAATAATGACAACAAAGAGAATAACACATTGTGGCATACTTGTTGTAGTTGTCTGCTTCAGTCAAATTCACAAAAGAAAGATAAATGTTAGAAAAAAATAAATATTCAATAACTAGTCAAAGTAAAAATGTAGATTTAAACTAACCTGAACTGTCGGAATGAGCAGAGTCCATGTCGAGATGCGTCCTGATATAAAAGTAGTGTTTGTAACTGCTGCTGTTTTTCTTGACAGCGATGTGAATTCTATGTGAATACGGCTGGGAAGCCTGCAGTCCTAGCAAGTGTGCTGTGTGCGTAGCGGCTGCTCCAGCCACTGACAGGCTTATGTGCTTCACTTAAAATGGAGACAGCCCACCCACCTCCCCTGTCCATTGGGAAGATTTCACTTGCTTCCTTTATGACTGAATACACAGTCAGACACACTCACATAAAGGGGTATATCTATGCAATAACTATCACACATACACGTATTGGATCAACCCCAATAGTTTTGGTGATTCCAGTTTTTATTTCTTTTTTCTTTTAATTTATTTTTAAATTAAATATTTTCTTCTCTCTTTCACTTTTTTTTTTTTTACTTTTAGTCATGTACACTCACACACAGACACAGACACACACAGACACACACAGAGACACACACACACACACACAAGATTTGCTCCACAAAATTTAATGACAGTTTTACCTATACTTTTTGTAATCAATTTTTTTTCTTTTCTTTTTCTCTTTTTTATTTTTCAGTGTCTTTTTTTTAAATTTCACAATTAGTGAGAGTTACACGCACGTGTATATGTATGTATACTTGAACTGCTTCAATTAAATTTTTTCTTACTTTTGTAAAAATTAAATCTTTATTTTTTTTCATTTCCTTTCTTTTTCTTGCTTCCTTTTTTTTTACTTCTTTGTTTTTTATTATCATACTTGTTTTTCTTCCAATTTGTGGAGCTTGCTTAATATAAGGCAAGTTTTCGAAACAATTCAGTTGAAATTAAATTCAATTTAGGGGCTAAAATCTTTCTAGTGTTTTGTACTGGTGACTCATTTTGTTGTGGCTCCATCCTTTCGAAATTGACAGCTTAATGGACTCTTTCTGAAATATTTACTGGAGAACGAACATTTCTGAGTATGTCTGGATTTCTGAAAAATCTAACTTAATGTTCTTTTTTTCGATTCTCCTCCCACCGCTACATTCTACCAAAAATATATATAAATAAAAAAAAAAAAAGAGTCCTTATTGTAAAATAAATAAAAATGAAACAAAAACAAAAATCAATATATTGTATATGTACTTATGGTTGTTGCCAAATTCTCAGTAAAACTCCCCCCCTCTTTATCCCTTCTTTCTCTCTTTTTCTCTCTTGAATACCAAAGAATCGAAGTAAATGGGTAATGCCATCAAAAAATAAATAAGACTAAAGTGAAATGAAATAAAAATAAAATCAATATCGATGTATCAATCAATTTCTAATATTTTTCCCCCTCTCTTTTTTACTTCACAACTTCAATTTTCAACCCCCACTTACTATGTTTTCTCCTCTTTTATCTTCCCTCTTCTCTTTCCCTCCTTCCAATACTCCTCCTTCCACACTTATACTCCTACTACCACTCTTCGACAACTTTTTCAAATTTTTATATATTTAACAAAAAATAAAATGTTCTTTTTTAAATGTTCAAATGATTTCATCTATTAGTAGTTTTATTAAACTGAGAAGCTTTTGCAGTGTGTGTGTGTGTGTGTCTGTGTGTGTATATGTTTAAGGTGGTGCGTGTGTGTGTGTGTTTGTGTGTGTATATGTTTAAGGTGGTGCGTGTGTGTGTGTGTGTGTCTGTGTGTGTGTGTATATGTTTAAGGTGGTGCGTGTGTGTGTGTGTATTCATTTATGGTTGTGTGCGTATGTTTGTGTACATGTTTAAGTTTGTGTATTGTTATGTTAATTTTGTAAATTTTTGTTAGTTTATTAGAAAATTTGAAGATGGTGGTTGCCCATATCCTGGATGCATATATTCTTTTCTTTTTATGTACTTATGGTGATAGATAAATGCATAAGGTTTTGAATATATGCTTGTGTGTGTGAAACAGAAATATATGCATTTTTGGTAGCTTGTTGAGAAAATCGGAGAAGGGTGTTGCTGTATCTTCTATATATAGATATCTATCTATCATAGAAGATACAAACATAAAAATATATGTTTTTCTCATTTACACTAGATCTTTGTGTGTGTATGTGTGTCTGCATAAGCATGGATTTGTGTGAGTATTAGTATGAAAATGTTTATATGTTGTTCTACAGATTTGGAAGAATGTAGTACTATGTATATCCTTTGTGCTTTGGTGTATATGTTTATGATAGATATGATTTATTCTATATCTTTTATTCAGTGTCTGTGCGTGGGAAAGAGAAAGATATGCATTTTCAGTAGCTTGTTGAGAAAATCGGAGAAGGGTGTTGCTGTATCTTCTATGTATATATATCTATCATATGAGGGATTAACATGGGAATGTGTGTGCGTTTGGTCATCCATGCTATGTGTGTGCATGTTGGTATCTGTATGTGTGCATGTGTGTGTGAAAATGCTTTTACAAATTTTGAGAGGATTGACAGAGCATCATGTTGTTTATATTCTGTGAGTTTTGATGTATACATTTGTGCTTATGATAGATATAAACTATATATATATACTCTCACTAAAATTTTGCTTTTTATACCTGGAGTTATATTTTCATTTTCTGATTTCTTTTTGAATTTGTAGGTCTGATGAATTGGATCGTGATTACAATTCCAATGTAATAAATTATAACCATGGAATATTAGTGTTTGAGCCTTTTATATTATATATATAGATACACACACACACACACACACACACACACACACACACTATTATTGAGTTTGTGGGTGTGCATGTGTCTGCATTTTTGGTAGTTTTTTTGAGAAAATAGGAGAAGGCTGTTGCTGTTTCTTCAATATATGTATATTTATCATGAGGGATATAAACACAGGAATATATACTTGCTGCAAAATAAAATCCTTGCAATTACCTTGATAAAGTCCATCAGAAGATGAAATGCATCAGCTAAGATAAGTTTTCCTTTTGTCTTTATCCATAGGAATATATGTGTTTTTGCTCATTTAGACTCTGTATGTTTGAGTGTGTGTGTATGTGTGTTTGTTTGCTTGTGTGTGTATGTGTGTTTGTTTGCTTGTGTGAGTATTAGTATGTGTCTGAAAATGTTTATATGCCTTTGTACAAAATTGGAAGAGTGTAGTACCATGTATATTCTGTAAGTTTTGTTGTATATGTTTATGATAGATATGAACTATATATATTCTATTATTCAGTGTGTATGTTCGTATGTAATGGATTCAACTGTAATTCAAACTTGATTGAGGAATCGGAGAGCCGAGTTTGAATTCTAGTTGAATCCATTACATTCTCTTACATGCTAATACCCCTGGAAAAGGTATTAATCCTCTTCTCCACCCAGCTATGTGTAAATATCAGGACAGACTGAGTTCTATAGCCTTGGATGGCAACTGGTCTACTGCAGAAAGAAATGGCAACCTACTGCAGGAAAAAAATCTGCCTCGTCAGTCATGTATCGAAAGATACATGATTACCTAAGCATGTATCATGCATGGCACATAACTGACTGATGTTTGTATGAGTGTGAGTGTGAAAGAGAGATATATGCATTTTTGGTGGTGTGTTGAGAAAATTGGCTATTGCTGAATATTCAATGCTTGTATATTCATCATAGGAATATATGAATTTTTGCTCAATTATCCTCTATGCGTGTCTCTATATGCATGTCTTTGTGTGAGTGTGTGTATTTGTGTGAATATGTGAGTGTGTGTGTGTGTGAAGATACTAATGTCTTTTCAATGATTTGGTGAACAGAGTTGGTAAAGCATAGTACTGTCTATATTCTTTCAGCCTTGGTGTATATGTTTGTGTTTTTAGTTTATGATAGATATAAACTATGTGTGTGTGTCTGAGTGTGTGCGGGGGTTACAGAAAGATATTTATTTTTAGTAGCATGTTGAGAAAATCAGAGAAGGGTTTCACTGTATCATCAATGTATGTATATTATCATAGGAGATATAAACATAGAAATATGTGTGTTTTTGCTTATTTACACAATGTGTTTGTATGTGTGTGAGTGTGTATGTTTGCATGTGTGTGTGTGTGTGTGCGCTTGTGTGAGTATTAGTGTGTGTATGAAAATATTTATATGTCCTTCTGAAGAGAATTGGAAAAGTGTAGTGCCGTGTATATTGTGTGAGCATTGGTGTATATGTTTATGATAGATATGAATTATATATATTCTATTATTTAGCGTATGTATGTGAAAAAATGATATGCATTTTTGATAGTGTTTTGTAAATGTTGGAGAATGGTATTGTTGTATCTTTAATGTTTGTATATTTATCAGGAGATATAAACACAGGAATATATGTTCATGCTTATTTCTATACTATGCGTTTGTATGCCTGTCTTTGTGTGAGTATGTGAGAGCATGTGCTGTTGTGTGTTTGAAAATACAAATATCTTTTTTTAATGATTAGAATTAATTTAAAATGAGTAAAGCATCATATTATCTATATTCTGTGAGTGTTAATATATATGTTTCTGTTTGTGATATATATATATATATTCTATTATTTAGTATGTGTGCATGTGTGTGGTGAGAGAGAAATGAAAGAGTGTAGTGCTGTGTATATTTTGTGAGCTTTACTCTATATGTATATGATAGATATAAATTTTATATATTCTATTATTCTGTGTGTAAGAGAAAGTATATCTGTATTTTAATAGGTTATTTAATGGGTTATTTAAGAAAATCAAAGGAGAAATAGATTGCCAATGTTGCGTTATATAAATTTAAATATCCCTACTGATATGTACAGTGAGTGTATATATACACATTCATAAATGCACACCTTTATATTGGTTTATTGCAGAAAAAAAAGAGGAGAGGGATGTTTCACCTGTTCTGCATACACACAGGTGTATATGTGTATGATTGAATTATCCCAAATTTTATGGCTTCCATCAATATTTGTGTTAACACTAACACTAGCCATGTCTTTTATTTCAGCCTGAATATTCCCTACCCACAACCAGTACCATTTATATTATGTAAAATTGTTATTGCAAATGTGGAACCTAAAAATCTTTCCATCTTCCCCAATCTCCTCCCTTCACCCCCAATTCCAAATCAGCGTATAGTTTTTGTTTCTGTTATTTCTTTTCACTTAAACAACAAAAATAATTTTTTTTTAAAAAAAGCTTTCAGAGTTAACTTATTTTCAAAATCAAATTTACGCTTTTCTTGAAAACAAAAAAAAAAAAGAAAAAGAAACTGGAGTTTATTAGCTTCTTAAGAGATGTTCCCCGTTTTGTTATGGTAGGTAGGTAGGTAGGTAGGTAATTTTTTTATCCCCACCACCCCACTCCCTTTTGCCTGTACTCTTCTGCCACACCATTGTGTGATGTGCACTTCATTCAGTTCTGCTCTCCACAAACTTAATTTTTTATGCATACACGAAAGAACAATTTTGAATTGAAAATTTTTCTCTTTTTGAATATGTTAATTTCTGGAAAATATCTGATGTCTTTATCCCTTTTATTCTTTGGGAAAAACATCTACTGCTTCTTCCACTGGCCTCATTTTCTGTTTTTTTTTTTTTTTTTTTTTTTTTTTTGCATTTTCAAACAATAATAAATTTTTCCCCACTTTCTGTTATTTTTGCATATTCAGATTCTCAAACGTCAAAAGCTTTAATGTGTTTTCATATCAATGAAAATTTTCAGAAGTTGAAAAAAATGAATGCCAAGTAATCATGATAACGATAACAACAGATCAGCCCTGTGCCTGAGTTCCTTTCTAAACATCTTCAGGCAGATCCAGCCGAAATGTACAATATCGATGCTGATATAAAACTAAGAAAAACCTTAAAAGACAGCAGTATGCAAATAACTGCAATAATCATTTATATAATAGTCAAATAACAAACTAATCTTATGCCTAAAATTCTTTTATCCCATGAAAACCTATTGTATGGCAAATTATAAAATTTATAATGAAATGGTTCAGACTAAAACAGTAGAAAAACAAAAGTGAAAGTTATGACTTGAACAAAAGAAATCTTTCTTTTCTTTTTTACAGTAAGGTCCGGGAGCCACTCAAGGTAGAGGGTTATGTTAGGAAGCAATTTGTGCAGATAAGAGTGGAAGATAATGGTTAACCCTAGCTTTGAATATGTTAACATTGTAGTGATCGGGAAACATCCTCTTAGGAGTCTGTTCCACAGAACAGTTGTTTGTGAGAAGAAGCTGTTAGAGTAGAATGCACTTCTTGCTGATGGAATACAGAGGGAATGTGCCACTATGTAAGTGTCATGGTGTGTCCTTGCCATGAAGGTTTGAATTGGCTGAACCTTGGAATATAGTTTGAGCAGTTACCATGGAAATAGCAATAGATCAATGAGAGGTTTGCCACATCCCACTTGTGCGAGAGAGGTTGGAGGGTCGAAAATAATTTGCCACCCACAAGGACTTGGAAACACTTTTGAACTCTATCAAGGCTGGAGAGTGAGGTCTGGGCAGTTCCCACCAAAATATGACAACACTACTCCATTTTTGTCCTGATCTGATTCTTCTCATAAAACATGAATAAAAGGCAAAATAGATCCAGTAAGGATATATTTGAACTGCAGGGAAAACTGGATCTATTTGAAAAAAACTGATAAAAAAAACTGATAAAAAAAAAACTGATAAAAAAAAAAAGATAAATTGAGTAACTATACAAAAACAGAAATGGGTGTGACAAAAATACATCTTCCCCCCCAGATTTATTCATCCTCTACAGTGATGCGATCTTACTAAGGGAACTGGAGATAATACCAGGATTTATTATCAGTAGGTATAATCTTAGAAATATATGATATGCAGATGGCACTCTGTTGATGGCCGATTCAGAAAAGAAACTAAAAAGAGTGATATAAGAAAAAGAGAAAAAAGTACTGACCATCAACGTCAAGGAGATAAAGTATATGGTTATCAGCCCAAGATGTGAGTTACTAATTGGAGATATAAACATCAAGCAGATGCAGAAGTTCAAATATCTGAGGAGGAAAAATGTGACACTGAGATCCAAATATGCATTGGACAAGCAAAAGAAGCATTTTGAAAGCTAAGCAAGGTGCCGAGCAACAGAAAAAATTGCCTGAAAGAATGAGGGTTGGTGGAATATCAACACTAGTGTGATGTTGGTTGTGGGGACTAGGCAATTTTTTACCTTAGCATATATTCACATGATTAGGTTCCCCACTTTAAACTGGTCTTGTGCCATATATCATCACTATGGGCAGTTGGGATGAATAAATAATAAGTGTAATATTTGAGTTCTCTGCTGAAGATCAGAATGTTGCTTCCAGCTTTTTATACACGTGGATTTATACAGTCACTGAATATGCTGTATACAGACTGGATCTTCTGTGTATCACATCCTTTTAGGATATGGTTCTCCACACCTTTCAATCCCTTATAGCTCTTCACAGTTTTTCTCCTTTTGCTAAGGCCCCTGATCCCCAGTTTTGCCATCAATTTACACAAGCTTATTAGCTGTGATTTACTGCCCTCCCCTATCTTACTTGTCCTCAATATGCCTTGAGAGAATTTTTTCAAGCCTTCCTTCCTCATTATGTGTCCAAGGAATTTCAGCTATTGCTTCCTGATTTTGAGTATAAGTGTTCTTTCCATTTTGATTACTCCCTCTGTCCATGGAATTTTCAGCATCCTTCTGTAGAACCACATTTCTGTTGCCTCTAGTTTTTTCCTCATCCATGGGATGATTGCCCAGCATTCCCTGCCATATAAGAGGATGGATATCACATAGCAACCAAGCACTCTTTCCTTTGATTCTAACAATTTTTTTTCTGTTTCTCAGTACTTTGAGTATCTGTCTATATTTCTGAGATGAGGTATTATGTACACTATTTACATTATTCGGACTATTGTCCTCATCTTAGTTACCATATTTATCACAACGTTTTGGCCGTTGTACACTCCAGGCTTCTTCAGGTGGTTAGAATGTTGAATTGAACCCTTTATTTCACTTGCTGGGGTAGACTGTTCTAGTTCCTCATGCCATGTCCAAAGAGGTGTGAGTTCAATACCTGGTTAAGGCAGTGGAGTACTTGGAGAGGGAAATTAACAGCTGATAACTGACATCCAACAAAGAAGAGGACAATAGTCTGAATAATGTAAATAGTGCTCAGTATCTTGCTTAGCTTTTGAAATGCTTCTTTTGCTAGTCAAGTGCATATTTAGATCTTGGTGTTGAATATTTCCTCATCAGATATTTGAACTTCTACATCTTCTTGATGTTTATATCTCCAATTTGTAACTCATGGTAATTTTTCTGATGAGCTTTCCTCTTTAGTATCTCAACTTTATAAACTTAAGCATAGTACTAGATTGGCTTCAAGGACTTAATATTTTACTGTTGATATGGATAGATGTAACCATAGGTTATATGCTAATAGTTTCTTCTCTTGCACTTCTCGCTTGTGGAACTCCTTTCAAGCTTCTTACTTTCCAGTCAACATTGATCTTGAAAAAATTAACTGCAATGTCAATCATTATCTTCCACTTTCATAATTCATGTCCTTTTTGTTATTCTCTCTACTTAATAATACATTTCTTTTTCTCATATTTTTTCACACTCAGTAACATCCCTTGCCTTGCTTTGCGTGGGGGGAAATGATTAAAAAAAATAAAAATAAAAAATATTAGAAACATTAAGTTAGTGTGGTCATTGAAAATAAAAGCAAAAATATTTTAAAGTTTTGAAATATGTTTGAATTGCATCCTTCAACATCAAAGGCCAGTCTTTGCAGTACTTGGCAACAAAGAAAATGCTATAATTACAGTTAGACAATAAAAATTAACCACATTCATAAAAGTAATATTTGTTGAAATATATTGCAAGGAACAGGAAATGTTTATTCTAACAACAAAGGAAATTCTTAGCACTTAAGGGTTTCAATATTAGGATTTAAAGTTGCTTTCACATTAAACAGCTGAGATCAAATGTTGTCTGATTTTCTGGATTAAATATCTGTACTATGAAATACAATGTGAATTTATTTATTTATCTGTCATGCAGCCTGATTTTTTCAATTAACTAATGAGAGAGTCTTTTGATATAATAATAGGAAACATTGTTACCATAACAGCAGAATATGTTATCATATTTATTGCACTGCTATATAACAGCAACTTTCCTATATAGCAGTGAATATGAGACAATTTCCTCATAGATAAAGACAAGATTTTTTTTCCCTCTATAGGAGTAGATAGCTTCATCTATCATCTGGTTCACACTTTTCTTTTAAGCAATTCCCCCCAAGCAAGACAGGAGTGCCACTAGCACACAAGGGGTTACAAATGATTGAGAACAACGGTAAAGAGGTGTGTTTGAGGAAAGGATACAGAGAAGGACAGGTATCAGAAGATGTCGATTGACATTACACTTGATTATTTGAAGATTATAGTTATAAGGGAAGCAAGCAAGAGGAAGGGAGTTCCACAGATGGGAAATGCAAAAGAAGAAGCTGATTGAGCAGAAGGCACCCTAGTCTTTTGAACAGAAGTAGAGGTTTACCCTTGCATCCTGTTTAGGACTGGGTTTCTGGTTCCTTCTAAACTCTATTTCTAATCTTGTTGTAGAATAGTTTTCACAGTGGAGGCTTGTATTTCGTTAAGTCGGTCCTAAAAAGGGTCCGACGTACAAAATGCTAGGAACTTGAAATAAGAGTTAATGATGCAGCAATCTAGTTGCGATGGTTGATACTTCACTGACCAACATCGACTGACTCGCTCAACTCCACTGAGCTCAACTGGCGACTGCTACTACTACTACTTATGTGTGGGAGAGTCTATTAATAATAGAATAGGTATGTTCAGGTATAACACCTCTAGACTTCTAACATCTTGAAATTTATATTATTGTTGGGTTTCCGGTTTTGAAATTTATACTATTATTGGGTTTCCAGTTCCTTCTAAAGTCTTTTCCTTCTCTTTCACTTCTAGTTGCCACTTGCATCTTGGTGTTATCATCTGGCCTTGGGTGAATTAATTAAAAACTTTCTTTTTCATCTATCTGTCCATTTGTCAGTGCATTACTCAAAGATGGCTACAGTCACCAAAATAAAATATCTAAATAGAAATGTTCTTTTTATTCTCATTCTCCTTAAAAATTCCTTGTTGCTCACATGTCCCATCAATCTCAGCATCTATCTGTAGAACCACATCTTCATTGCTTCAAGTTATCTCTTCATCTTTGGGGTAATTCCCCAGTTGTTATTGTCATATAGGAGAACTGATATTCCACAGCAGTTTAGCCCGTTTTATTAATTATCCTTAATGGAAGGTATCTTTTTGTAAAAATGAAAGAGAATGAGAAGACTGAGAATGGGGAAGACTGAGGAAATGACAAAAAAGGAACAGGGTTCAAGAAGATGGGAAATGATGATTGACATTGCATTTAAATTTTTGAAGATTGTAGTTATTCAGGGAAGCAAGAAACCATAAGAGAGTTTCACAGGTGAGAAGTGCAAGGAAAGATACTGTTAGAGTAGAAGTGACAGTTGCATCTAGCTAGTTCAACAGTAAAATGATGAAACCTAGTTGCCAATCAAGTCACATACTTAAATTCATGTAGTCACCAGGAAAAAAAAATTTATCCAAATAATAGCCATGAAAATATTTGTAGAAAAGACAGAAGGCAGTCACATCACGTCGGTGGGAAAGTGACTGAAATCAACATGCCCGATCAGGATCATTTACCTTCTTTAAATTTTGTCAAGAATCTTCAGGTGTACAGCAAGAGGCCAGACAAGATATGGCAGCAGTATTCAATGTGTGGATGAATGGCAGATTTATATATTCCAATTTTGCTTAAATTTGCTAAAATGTTTACATCTATGGTATCCTCAGCATACTTCTGTAGAACAATATTTCTGTTGCTTCAAGTCAACCATTCATCCACAAGGAAATTGTTTAGCATTCCTTGCCATGAAAGATAAATGATATTACATAGCAGTTTGGAAAACTTTTCTTTGTTTCTAATGAAATATACTCAGCTACTCCTACAGAAGATAGTAAAGGAAAGAAAAGACTAAACATTAATTGTAAGAAGACAAAAAAGGAAAAGTCCAAGATACAAACTACAAATTGGAGACATCAAAATGGAAAATGGACTGTGGAAAATGCAGTACTGAAATCCAAAGGTACATTGGGATAGCAAAATATATAGCAAAATATGCCTTCCAAAATATAGCCAAAATATTAAGGAATAGGAAAATTTTGTTAGAAATAAAGAAAAGAGTACTGATCTGCTATGTAATATCAGTCTTCTTTTAGGGCAATACTTAACATCAGGAAGAGATAGTTAAAATTTCTCATAATGAGGAAAGAAGGCATGGAAAATTTGATACTTGCAGGTCATATTAAAAGCAAGGACAGAGAAAAAGAATGCATAACCTACTTAGTAAGCTTGAGTAAATGGATGGTGGAGCAAAGTTCAGGAGAAATGAAAAAAAATTATTAAGAGCTAAAAAGGACAAGAAATTGTGGAGAGCCATGATCGGCAATATCCTGAAGAGACATGGCACATATAAGAAAAAGAAGTGAGAAGAAAGGACTAAAATGTAAGAAGACAAAACGTATGATTGTCAGAAAAAGGAACCGCCCAAGAGGAAAACTATGAATTGGAGAAAATCTAGCAAGTAAAAAAAAAATTAAATATCTAGTAAGTGCTTTAACAGAAGTTGGAAAATGCAACACTGAAACCCAAAAGCACATTGGAACAGGCAAATTATGCCTTGCAAAAGTTAAGAAATAGGAAAATTTAATTAGAAAAAAAGAAATGAGTACTGAACTGTCATGTCCTCCTTTATGGCAGTGAATGCTGAACCATCTCCACAAAGATGAAGATGAGACAACAAAAATGTGGTTCTACAGAAGCATACTGAGAATACTATGGACTGAACATGTGAGTAACAAGGATGTTTTAGGCATATTAAAAACAAAAAGAACACTTATTCTTAGAATCAGAAAGAGATAGTTGAAGTTTCTAGGGAACATAATTAGGACAGTGGGCTTGGAGATTATAATATTAACAGGACATACCGAACACAAGAAAGACAGAGTAAAGTATCAAATAACATACCTAATTAATGGGCTTGTGTAAATGGTTGGCAGAACAAGGATTAGGAGAGATTTAAATGTAGAATCAGATATAGACATTTAACATTTCTGGGACACATAAGGAAGAAAGAGGGCTTGGAGAATTTGACACTCACAGAACATACTGAAGGCAAGAGGTATAGAGGGAAACATTGTATAATCTACCTAATAAGCTTGTGTAAATGGTTGGCAGAACAGGGTTTAGGAGAGATAGAAAAACACAAAATTTACTAAGATCTACAAAAGACAGGAATTTGTGGAGAGTCATGAAAGCCCATATCCTGAAGGGATATGACACATAGAAGAAGAATGATGAAATCTCTAAAACAGCATTTCCACCAAGATCAAGTAAAATAGAAAATGCAACACTGAAATCCAAAGGTACATTGGGATAGTGAAATGTGCCTTCCAAAAGCTAAGCATAGTATTAAGAAACACAAAAATTTCATTAGAAACAAAAAAAAAGAGTACTTAACTGTTATACAATATCAGTTTGTGCGGAAAAGGGTTGAACATTTTGTGGGCCACCAGGAACCTCTTCTTGCAACTGTCAAATGGAGACAAATGGCATAGTTTGGACACATTACAAGACACAACAACCAGTGCAAGAAAAATATTTTAAAATTTACGTATTATTTTTAAAAACTTTTGAGGGGTAGTTTTAAGTTGATGTAAGGTGATAGAGAGAAGTGTGATCTGATGAACCAAGTAAAAACCACAGACCTAGGAAAATAAATTATAATCAATGGACTCTTAATGTTGTCAGTTTTCTAATTAAATTGAATTTTATATATATATATATATATATATATATATATGTGTGTGTGTATATATATATATATATATATATATATATATCTATAAGGATTATATTCTTTATTACTGGTGTTATTTTTTGATTTCTTATTTCTGTTATGGGAAGACATTCAGGTAGCAAATCAGTGTACGTTTTCTGTTTGAATGTTTTCTCTATCTTTATTATAAAAAGACTTACAAAATGAAAAGAGAATGGAACGAATGATAACAAATCATTCTCTCCTCTTCTCAATGTGCCATGTCATTTTAGGATGTAGGCAATCATGGCTCGCCACAATTCTCCTAATCCTTGTTTCATTATCCACTCACTCAAGCTCACTAATTAGGTTATATGTTGTTTTCCTCTGTCCCTCTTGCCTTTAATTTGTCCTGTGAGCATCAGATTTTCCAAGTCCTCTTTCCTCTATGTGTTATGTGCTGCTTTCATAAGCAAATCAGTGTATGATAATAATTCCTCATCTAAAAAATCCAGGCAAAAGTTGTGAGAAAGACAAGATGGATATTTTGTATGAAAGTGAATGCAACAAACTCAACTGGAATTTGAACTTGGCTCACTAATATCCCTTTCTGTACTGATATCTGCTACACCACCCACACATCCTCAAATCTGACTCTTCTTTTTTATGTGCTGGGATTCTTCAGGATGTAGATTATCATGGCTCTCCACAATTTCCTGTCCTTCATAGCTCTCAATATATTTTGTCTTCTTTATTTCTCCTAAACCTTGTTCCATCAACCATTCACTCAAGCTCACTAATTACATTATGCGTTGTTTTCCTCTGTTCCTCTTGCCTGTGAGTATCAAATTTTCCAAGCCCTCTTTCCTTATTATGCACCCTAGAAATTTCAAATTACTTCAAATCATTTTCACAAAAAGTAAAACAGAACTGATAAGCAAGAATTTTTTCATTTGTTAAGCAAGGCTATAAGCTCGACTAATATTGCCAAATGCTTCAACTCATTTCATCTAGATAGCTTAACAACAGCAGTAACATCCTTCTTCTTCCATGTCTCTTCAGGGCATGCACAATTATGGCTCTCCACAACTTTCTATCCTTTATAGCTCTTAGCAATGTTAATCTTTTTACTGTCTTTCTCCCTTCATCAATTTACACAAATGCATTAGGTAGATTAACATTGTAGATCTCTATCCTCTATGACTTCAACATGTCCTGTGAGTGTCAAATTTTCCAGACCTTTTTTTCTTATTATTGGCTTATGGCCTCCTCACGTTGAAACACTGTTTCCCATATGATCACCAAAGTTGAGAAAGTACTGAGATGGGTGACTGCTTTGTAAGGTGCTGTAAGCTTGGATGTGCAGGTGGGATAATGGATAATGGCTCAGAATTGTTAATCAGAGAGCTGAGTTCCAATTCCACTTGGGTTCATTATATTCACTTATGCACAAATAAGGTATGAACCCAACTTTCTCCCCCTAGCTATGGGTTAATTAGTAAGAGTTGAGTCACTAAATAATTAATATCTTCAAAAATAAAAGTATTACAATATAAAAATATTTTCTGGCATTAAATAACCTGCAAAGTTGATAAACTGTATAAAACAAATCAATCAATTTTTTTTCATTATGTGTATCAGGAATGGTGATTTGATTCCTGCCTGGGGATGATTTTTTCTTGACTAAGATTTCTAGAATATGCAGACATAATAAACACTGTTTAATAAATAATAATGAGGCATCTATCTCAAATAAGAAGTGTCCACTATAATAACATTTGAAGTAATATACATAAATATATATATATTTATTAAACAGCATATTTATTTATTTACATCTACCAGCCTGAACATTTGAAAAGTCTTGAAAATATACACCCTGTTGGAAACCATCATTAGATCTAACAAGATTTCTCAAACACACACACGCACACACATATATATGTATGTATATATATATATCTCATTGACCTCCATGTCTACTTTTATATTCATTACAAAGACAGAGTTTTGCAAAAAAAAAAAAAAAAATGTTAATAAGAGTATTTCTTGAAGATAGTGCTGGGAAGTGCTTTAACAGAGGACAGAAAGGGTGACACTGAAATCCAAAGGTGCATTACGATGCCTTTCCAAAAGCTAAGCAAAAATATGAAGAAAAAGAAAAATTTCATTAGAAAAAAAATAGTACTGAATTTTTATGTAATATCAGTTCTCCTATATGGCAGTGAGTGCTGCACAATCTTCTCAAAGATGAAGAAAAGACTAGAAGCAACAAAAATGTGGCTCTACAGAAAGATGCTGAGAATACATGGACCAAACATGTAAGCAATGACAAAGTTTAATAAAAATGGAAACAACAAGGACACTTATACTTAACATCAAGAAGAGAAATTTTCTAGGGCACATAAAGTGGAAGGAGAGCTTGGAAAATTTAACACTCACAGGACATAATAAAGGCAAAAGGGATAGGGGAAAACAATGCATAATGTACCTAGTGAGCTTGAGTAAATGGATGGTGGAACAAGGATTAGGAGAAATAACAAAAAACAAAATTTATTAAGAACTACAAAAGAGGAAATTGTGAAGAGCCATGATCGCTAACATCCTGATCAGACATGGCACATAGAAGGAGAAAATGTAAAAGTAATTATACTGAGAGTCAACCAAATGTGATTTTGAACATTAATATAAATATAATTAAAATTCTTAAAAAACATTCAAAGTCAAAGACACTTACAGGAAATAATGAAGGTAAGTGGGACAGCTACTTAGAGTCATTTACGATATTAAAAATTTACATAAAAAATTATCCACATCTCCATCCAGTTTCATATATTTTCAATTGTTTTATTTAAACAATAAAAATTTCCAAGGGAATAGACAGTAATCGCATTGTCAAGGGAAAATCTGTCCTTTTGACAGTCTTTTTTGCAGGTACACATGCAGGTACAAACATTGCCAATACCTTGATTATATAAAAAATATCTAATACATGTAACAAGGCAATTTCAAATTAATTTGCATCATACAATTATGTCTTTAAAAAAGAAAAAATTATAAGTTTACATACAAAATTAACAACTTCTCAGGGAAAATTACATCAAGTATTTAAAAGAAATATATCTGTAAATAAATTCAAAATATCAAGTCCCCATATGCAATCCCTGAAAAACACAGAGTTGGGACAGACAAGTGAACTTTAATTTTATTTGTTACTGTATAAATTCTCAGCTCAATCAAGAAGAACTTTAAAAAAAATAAAATCTGGGGATTGGTCTTATTGAACAGGCATGCTTCCAGATCATTTCATGCTAATGCAGAGTACCCCAGGGCTCAATCCTTGGACCTATGCTGTTTCTGATCTTCATCAATGATCTCCCGATATCACCAGTTCCCAACTAAGTATTTATGTAGATGAAACTACCATTTAATCCTGCCTTAGTAGCAAATCCAACAGATCCAATGATGTAAATCTGGCAACTACTTTTGTAAAGTACCTTGAATCAGTGGTTAACTGGGGCAAGAAATGGCTTGTAAATTTCACTGCCTCCAAAACAAAAGTAATTTTATTTAATCACTACAAAGAAGCTTTTCTGCCTACTGTTAAGATGGCTGATGCTGAACTCCAGAAGAGGAATACTTTATGCCTTCTTGGCCTAATGTTTTCCACTGACATGAAGAGGACTGATTATATCAAGTCAACTGCTATGTTTGCGAAGAGGAATCTTGGTTCACTGTGTCATGCCAAAAAATTTTTCTTGTCTGAATCCATCTTGCACATTTATGAATCTACCATCTGTGTATTGAATAATGTTGCCATATTAGGTCTGGTGCTCCCACTATGCATCTTAAAATTCTTGACAAAATCCAGAAAAAGATCTGCAATACAATTGATTCTGATCAGGGATTGTGTCTCCAGTCATTTTCTCACTGATGTTATGTGACTTCCCTCTGTGTCTTCTACAAATATTTTCATGGCAACTGCTCAAATGAAATTTTTTCACTCCCTGTAACTCTCTATGTCCAACTTGCATTGCTGCCTTGATTGGTGTGATATGATTTATATATATATATATATATATATATATATATATATATATATGATCTTGTAGGAGATGACTTATTTTCCACTCTACAGTCTTTCCCCCTACAAAACAGTCATTATTTCATCATTATTTTTATGGTAAATGTTCAGATAAGCTACATTCTTTAGTTCCACCATTTCAGACCTTTACATTTAAGACCTACCATACCACAATCACAGAGTCAAACCAAACTTATTTCCTTCATTGGTAAGAAAGAAGTTACACTCAGGGAGTTTCTTTCCAAGAAGTGCAACTTTGTGGAACAAATTCCTGAGAGGATGCTTCCCTTATCATCACACTCTTAACCTCTAAGTCTAGTCAACTGTTATCCATCCAACATATCCTCACAATCTGAACTTCCTTCATTTGCATTCACACAACAACTAGATTCTGTAATCCACTACCTTGAGTGGCTCTTGGGCCTTATATTATGTGAACATGGGAGAGAGTAATGAAGAAGAAAGAGTTATACACCCTTCTGTTATGTCAATTTGAATCTACTTTGTATGAATATATTTTATTATTAATGGACAGTTTGGGGAATGAGTAGTATCTAAATTAAAGCTTTAAATTAAATCTGTATTTAAATTAAACTTGAAAACTGAATAATTATTTTGACAAGTTGATAGCAAAGTTGGAGAAAAATTACTCAGACCATAGTCAGTTGAAATTTGCCAGATGCAACTTAAAGAATAATTCTGATGATAAAAATATCATCAACATGGAACATAGACTCAAGCTTGTATAATGGTTATGATAATATTAACTGTTTCCTTAGAAGGAAACGTTTGACATTCATTGACTGAGTAGCTATTACTATTATTGGTTGAAATTTATAAAATCTTCCTCTTAAAACAATTTTTCAAGAAAATAGGTTCCTTAAGTCCAGTAGCTCTTACTGATCTTTCCAGTATTGATGGGGGTTGTTTGCTTCCTGACCTTTTGTTTGGAGTGGCGTGGAATGTCATTATGATTGATGTTTGATTATGTCATTATTTTCCCCTCATTTTACACGTACTATCCATTTTAGTCATTGCCATTGTTGAAAGTCCTCAAGTGATGTGGTTTCTGTTAGTTGGTACAGTCCTTGTTTGTGATTCTATAGTGCCAGTCTACAAGTTTTGAAGAAACATGGTCTTCACTAAGACTCCCAAACTTCACTTGCTAAGGCCATATGGGTTTGATGTTTGCCACTGGCATTCAACTTTATTTATACATTTTTTTTATATATATTTATATATATTTGTTTATATATTGTGTGCATGTAGATGTTGCTATTATTATATTGAAACAAATTTTCACAAAAATAAACTCATTTCCAAGCTTTCTAATATGATAAGTGTGGTGATATGCAGATTAGATATATAAGTGGGAAGAGTTCTACACTCGAGAGGTAGTTATCTTTCCTTGACTACATTGTGTACTTGTGAGAACTTTACACAACACAACATGGCATTGTCAATAGGATATCCAACCTCGTGACAAGATTCTGAGCTTGTGGAGACGTGGTTGAGGTGTTTTGTGGTGTTGGCAAGAGTCAAGAAATTGAGTGACAGCAAAGAGGAAGATTCAAATGAAGAAAATCTGGTAAGACCGAAGTCCCCTATAAAGTCCAATCTAGGCAATCACCATGAGAAAAATGGTACACCTCCTGGAGTTGTTCGTAGAAGTAGCAAATCTACCAAGCATAAAGCCTCAAAGGTTCCGGGAGATGTGGCGATATGTAAATTACATGTTATATGTGGGAAGAGTTCTACATTTAGAAGGTAATTATCTTTCCTTAACTACACTACGTACTTGTGAGAACTTTACACGACAGAACAATAAGATAAAAAAATTCATATTTTTTTTTCATTATAGTATATCAACTCTTTATGAGTTATTTAAAGAAATCTTTTTTTTTTTTTCATATTGTGTTAACAATGTTTTCGAGAATAACTATGATTTCTCCAGATTCGCATCCTATTATTGAACCTGGCTGAGGAGTTGGATTCATGCCTTTCCCATCTGTATTTGCATCTAAGTGAATGTAATGAACACAGCTGGAATTCAAACTTGGTTCTCCTATTTCTCATTCTGAGCCACCATCCATTACACCACCTGCACATCCTTAAAAATTCATATGATGATGATTAAAATCTCTGAGAGTGATGTTAATATAACCCAGTAGTACTGGATATTTTACTGTTAAGTAACCAAATAAAAGTTGGGCAACCTTGCTAATATCTAGTCACTGGAACAATTATTTATTTATTACCAAATTATTTATAAAGAGAAAAAATAACAACTGCTAGATCAATGTGGGAAGAATTTAAATTGTTATATTTTCTTAATTCATAAATATGCTAGACAAATATAATAATGTGCTATATGCCTTCTCTCCAACAATAGACTAGAAAATATTGCAAAGGGCTGTCTTTACTCATAAGTCAGAAGTACATCTTTCCTTTCCAGTGTCTATGAAAGTTCTGTTTCATAAACAGGGCTCTGCTGATTGGCCATTAAGTGTCATGTAACCAGTGAAGTACTGTGAATACTATTTTGGAGAGAGGAAGAAAAGTTATAACTACTATCATTCAACAGAAATACACCAACAGCTAACACACCAAGTTAGCTTCTTGAGTCAGTCAACGAATAGGCATTGTGTTGTCTACCTGTGTTCAGTTATTATTCAAAGTCTTGCAACAATGTGTTAGAATGGCTCTATGATCATTAAGTTGGCTGAGAAATTCAAGCAAAGTCCCTGCAACATATTTGACACTAAATTTGGTAAATCTGTAATCTTGACCCGCAAAATGCTTATTTAAGCTTTTGGCAACCATTCATATGAACAAGTAGAGTTCCTTCAGTGGAACTTTCATTTTGCTGCCATTTGAATATCAGTTCAAGAAGTGGAATATTCAGGGCAACCAATCATTAAAAAATTTGGAAAAATTCAGAAACTCATCCATGAGAACTGTCACTGAACAATCTGTCAGGTTTTCCATTTTTTATGCTATTGTTAACCCAAGGCTCAAGAGCCACTAATGGTAGAGGATTATTGAAGGAAATTGTCTTATACATGTAAAAGAAGGCAGTAAGAAGTGCATATGTAGGCTAGATAATGGTTGGCCCTAGACTTGAAGTGGTTAAGATTTTAGTGATCAGGGAAACATCCACTCAGAAGTCTATTCAACAAAGCAGCAGCTCTGAGGAAGAAGCTGTCTTTACTAAATTAAAAAAAAATAATAATAATAAAATAAGATAATTTGCCACTGTATAGATGGCCTGGCAGGTCTTAGCTGTAAACATCTGAACTGGAGGAACTAAGGAACATAGCTCATCAGTGTATTTTCTATGTAAATAGTAATAAAGTAATTAGAGGCTTTCAACATCTAAGGTAAAGAAGTTGTAGAGTAGAAAATTATTCATTTCTCACAAGGCTATGTTGGTATATTTGAACTCTGTGCAACTGTACTTAGATATGGAATCTGCCAGGAGATCACATTCCAAGAACTTTCTAGTCACTACTTGCATATGAATGGTTAAATTAAGTTAAACAACTAATACAGAGTTCCTCTTACAGACACTCAAGATTTCAATAAAGTTCATCTGTATTTTGACTGCAGCTTAAAATCTCATCTCTAGGTAATTTTTTTCTTTTAAGGAGTGGCAGTTGTATTTATATCTAATATCCTGTGCATATATAGAAACATTGCACTATAATAATTAACACAGCAAAATTTTATTTCTTTGATTTTAATATTCTTCTTCTTCTTTGTCTATGTGCCATGTCCCTTCAGAATGTGAGCAATCATGATTTTCCACAACTGTCCTTTGTAGCACTTAGCAGAGTTTGCCATTTTGCTATCTCTTCTAATCCCTGTTCTGCCAACCATTTACACAATCTAATCAGGTAGGTTATTTGCTGCTTTCCTCTGTCTTTGTCTTCAATGTCCTGTGAGTGTCAAATTTTCTCAGCTCTCTTTCCTCATTATGTGCTCTAGAAATTTAACTTATGTCTTGCTGATTCTAAGTATCTTCTTTGTGCTGTGTCCTCTCAAGATGTAGGTGATAGTGGCTTTCCACAACTTGCTGTCCCTTGTAGCTCTTAATAAACTTTGTCCTTCTGTTGTTTCTCCTAAACTGTGTTCCACCATCCATTTACTCAAGCTCACTAAGTATGTGAAGTGTTGTCTTCCTCTCTCTCATAGGTATCAGATTTTCCAAGCCTTCCTTCCTCATTATATGCCCCAGAAACTTCAAACCATATCTTTCTGATATTAAGTATTTGTTTCCTTTTTGTTTTCATTTTCTCCAAAGCTTTGTCATTGCTAACATGCTCAGTCCAGGGTATCCTCAGTATGCTTCTTTAGAATGACATTTTTCTTGCTTCAAGTCTCATCTTCATCTATGAGGAGATGGTCCAGCATTCACTGCCATATAGGAAGAGATGACAGTTCAGTACTCTTTTCTTTGTTTCTAATTAAATTTTCCTATTTCTTAATACTTTGTTTAACTTTTGCAAGGCATAATTTGCCTGTTCCAATGTGCCTTTGGGTTTCAGTATTGCATATTCTGTTAAAACACTTACCAGATATTTAATAATTTTTTTTACTTGCTAGATTTTCTCCAATTCATAGTTTGCCTCTTGGGTGGTTCCTTTTTCTGACAATCATACATTCTGTCTTCTTACAATTTTGTCCTTTCTTCTCACTTAACTTCTTTTTCTTATATGTGCCATATTCCTCCAGGACATTGGCGATCATGACTCTCCACAATCTTCACTTTTAAAGCCTTTTCATTCATATTTGCTCCCTGCAATCCCCTGCACCCTAGTTGCACTGTGCCTTGGGTGAAATGATTAAAAAAAGAAAAAAAAACAAAACTACAAAGGACATGAAATTGTGGAGAGCCATGATCATCCACTTCCTGAAGTGACACATTACACATAAGAAGAAATTAAATTTATCAGAAATTGAAAATAATAAGGTGAAAATAAATTTGAGGTAAGATTAATGTTTAATTATTTTTAATGACAAAGACAAACTGTGAATCTAATTCAGATTTTTTTTAAGGAGTGACAGATTTTAGAAGAAAATATAAATTATTTCCAAGGGTCCATTATTCATCAGTAGAACAAGAAAGTACTTCTTATATCAATCCCAGTTTCTATGACTAGCATCAAAAACATATCTACAGAATTCCAAATATTTTTTCTTCTAGCCAGTATGCAATGATGTCTTTTGATGCTGAATTCTAGAATGGGATATCTTTTTAATGGACTCTTGTGTAGAATTTTCTGACTGACTGACCTGTCCAAAGTAATCAGAATATTTTCTTGCAGCTAGCTGCTGCTGTTTCAGGGAGCCCAATGTGAAATTCAGACCATCCACCTGTGATGATGATGATGATGACGATAATGACTGGTGCACAGCGTTGCCACGATTGTCCTCTGTGGAAGCTTTCAGATCAATCCACTGGCTGCAGTCTGGGATGTGACCAATGTTTGACTGGTATAAAGACCTGGAAATTGTCCTTGTGTCCCCTGAGCTGAAGAATGTTTGCCGTCTCGGCTTTTCACATATATCTTGGACCTGGTCAGTCAATGATGACAGAGGTTTATAACGCCGACAAGTGTACAGATCTGTAAACAGAGATTAACAGAATTCATTTATCAGTGGTAAATATCTGCTTCGCGTTGTTTAAATAGGATCTGTGTTTGTTTGGAAACAGTGGGGTGGGTAGGATTTTTATTTGACACTCGACTCTTGGTCTCAGCCAGGAGTTGAAAGAATAGGATGAGACTTTAGAGTTGAGTGTCTGGATGATGAGGACTGGAAAGTGAAAGGGAATTTCTAAAGTGCAAATCAAATGTGGTTTTGTTTGCTAAAACACAGCCAAAGAGCGAGTAGTAACAAAGAAGACTTTGACCAGCAAAGTCCGACATTTTATGTCATTACTGACTCACTGAAAAGCACTCAAATGTTGACATATAATGGCAATGATAGTGATAGCTGTTATAATATGAAGCAGATGATATTGCACTTTAGACATATTTAAATATCACAGTGAACAATAATAAAAGCAATTATGATAAAAAGACATGAATCTAGTTTTAAACACATCAGTGAATTACAAATATACTGATAAATGAAGATATGACTATAATTATAATAATGAGGTATCAAGTTATACAGACTTATTGAACATTACAAATACCCCTTCAAATACTTAATAAAGACAATACAACCAATAACAATAAACGGCAAATTATGTTCTATGACTTAAAATTATATTTTCTTCACAATCAGTACCAATAATGAATATCATTTTATGATACATTAATGCCTTTATAATGATCACAGAAAAAGTTTATGATTATCATGATGGTGGCAATATTAGGGTGTATCAAAATTATTTTCATTTATTTTGGTTCATGGGAAAGCACTTAAGAGCTTCTGTATGTTTTTGAAAGCTTATGTATTGCTCTCTATATGGTATCTTTTGATGATCCTAGCTCTTCTGAAAGTTTATAAACCTTTACTCCAAAGCTAATTTCATGAAGCTTATGTCACAATCTGCATATTGTATCTTTTGATGACCCTAGTTCTTCTGAAAGTTTATAGACCTTTACTCCAAAGCTAATTTTGTTGAGCTTATGTAATCCACTACATATGGTATCTTTTGATGTTCTCGGTTCTTCTGAGAGATTAAAAAACCAAATCTAATTACATGAAGTTTATGTAATGCTCTACATATGGTATTTTCTATAACCTTCTGAAATTTTTCAATTGCTGCTACCTTGAATTTTAAAGCATCTTGATAGGCAGCTAGATGCATAAATTATAAAGTATTAATTGCATTGAAACAAGATGCCTCCATTTGAATAATAATAAGTAGAAGAAGATAAATAGAGTGTTATCAATAAAAAGGAAATATAAACAATGTACATGTTAAGTATCACGCAACCATAGAATTTGTGCATTCAGAATATATATATTTAGTATCTTGTCTTGACCTAAGTTGCAGGTAATGACAGCAAGCAAAAGAAGAAGAAGAAGAAGATGATGATGATGATAATAATAATAATACACAAACAATGGCAAGATAAACTGCTTTATGGCCAATACTCTGCCCGTGCCAAACAAGCTGACGTAGACAAAACCCGTACCCATCAGTGGCTACATAGTGCAGGGTTGAAAGCTGAAATTGAAGGTTTTATCCTTGCTGCACAGGACCAATGCTTGTTAACTAGGAATTATCAAGCACATATACTAAAATATTGTGTGAGCCCAAAATGCAGATTCTGTGATAAATATCCAGAAACGATTGATCATTATGTATCAGGTTGCACGATATTGGCACCCACTGAATATAAAACCCGGCATGACAGAGTGGGCCAATATCTGCATTGGAAAATTTGCAACTTCTACGGGAAGGAAACTGAAAGAAACTGGTATGAACACCACCCAGAGTAGGACCTGTTACAATTCTATGGGGCTACACAATACACACTGACAGAACAATCAAAGCCAATTGCCCAGACATTGTTATTAAAGACCACAAACAAAAAAGTGCCTCCTTATTGATATGGCAGTCCCTGCAGACTGCAATGTATCTTTGAAGATATTCAAAAAGCTGTCAAAATATAGGGACCTTGAAAGAGAAATCTCAAAAATGTGGCACATGGGAGCATCAACAATCCCTGTTGTAGTTGGAGCCCTAGGATTGGTTGGAAAAGATTCCAGTAGACTAATTGAAGGGATTCCTGCAAGTCCATGCCTCAAAGAGATACAAAAAATTGTTCTGACAAGTACAGCCCACACTTTACGAGAGGCTTTATCTATGTTAATTTTTTTTTTTTTTTTTTCAGTGGAAAGTGTCATGATGCCATTTCTAACCTTAGGTCCCTGGGCAGGACCCAGAAAGAAATGTGTAAATGCCACAAATCAAAGGAAATAAAAGTAATAATAATAATAATGTGACAAATGCATATTGACAGAGGCCCTGCATCATGTGTGGACATGTTTGGCAATACCAGTTACATCTGGGTTTTCTCCTTTAGCAGTGTAACAGCTTCGCATGTCTACATACAGGCCTCTCTGCATCTGGTCAACATCCATGTCTTTGTAAGATGTCTCATGCTAATAAAAGCAATGGGAAAACCAGCAGTCAGCAAGTCATGGTGTCTTGTGAAATTGGTCCCATTTGTTCCTGAATTAGCTGTAGTTTCTGAGGCAGTGTTATTTTTGTTACACCTTGTCTCCCCTCTCTGCCTATTATTCCCATAGTTGCTGGGAGAGCAATCTGCTAGGTGTTTCCCCCTGCAATCTCAACACACTCTACAATAAACAATAATGGTATATCTTCCTTTGCTGGGTAGGGTAGGGAAATAACTGCATTTGAAGATATGCCAAAATTATAACCTACCTCATGCAGAAAAATTATTTGAATGAAATCACCCATAGTGGAAGGTGAAAAATTTACCAAACAGCTGACCTGTCACAAAAATGAATCTGGATATTTATTTTCCCCAATCAGTTTATCAATAAGTGAAGCAATCTTCACATGTACATAGATGTTCAGATAAACAGTGTCACTGAATGAAGAGAAATTACTTTTTACATAAGGATGGCAAGACAAAGAACAATGTTCTCTGTAAGAGAGTGACCACTGCCCACAAAAAGAGAGGGATGAAGAGAGGCCATGAAGAACAATATGAAAGAGAAGACACCTGTTAGACTGTTTACCTCTCCACTCACGATACCTCGGCTCAAATATGCTGTATGTTACAATCTGCTTACTGCTACAAATTCTCATGGTATTAATTTGTGGGTAGTGATATGGCTGAAGGGTTATTTTTAAGCCACAAGCATTTGACTGGAAGAAGTTGCAACTTCAGAACAAACCTGGTTTCTGGTTTGAGCTGCAATGCTACATAGGGAGAACTAGGAATGATTAAAAGAAGACTGATAAGTCAAGAAAATTCCAGGGAAACCATTAAAATCTTAGCCAGAAAAGACTGTGCTCATGAGCATCTCTCACCTTATTTTTTTTTATTTATTTGATTTGATTGTTTAATGGTATATCAACTCCTTAAGGATGATTTAATGTAGAAATTTGATTTTCTTGGTGGATTTGAAGTAATAAAAATATGATGTGTTATTCTGTTTTCACAATTGAATACATGGTAGAAGATACTCAGCTTTTGTGCATATACATGTTTGTGTAGAGATGATTACTAGAGGCAATGATAAATGTATTTTATATTTTAGTTCTGTTGAAGTTATATTTTAGAATACAGTTTCATTTCATTAAGAAATTTTAGGATATTATATAAATTAATGTCATGAATGAGTTCTTTTATATTGGTTGTTTGGTTGATTTTGTTTGGTGGCATATCAATCTTATGACTTATTTAATGCCAAAAAATATTTTGAACAATTTTATGGCTTCAACTACACCTAAAATCTATTGTTGGTCATTTTACTATAAAATGTATTGTTGGTAAATTTGTTCTTATATAAAATGTAAAAAATGTATGACTAAACTACATCCACGTCCTGGGTAAGATGATAAACTACATCCAGCGGCAAGGCCTCTGATTGGGAGGTTTTGAGGAGCATGGAACCACCTCTTAATTGCTGGTGTTCCCAGGTCCACCCTGACCCGGGGTGGTAGCACCTGTTCAGGTCTCATCTATGGGTAAATAGTTAACCCCGAAACTGGGGTAAAAACATTATGAAAGTGTAAAAAAAAATGTAACTAGCAATACATTTTTGAAAGAAAAATATTACCAGCTATAAATTTTTGAGGAAAAAATATTACCAGCAATACATTTTTGAAGGTCAAATATTACCAGAAATAGATTTTTGAAAGAAAAAATATTACTGAAGATAGATTTTTGACAAAACAAAATATTAGCAGTAATAAAAATTTTGTTGGCATTAAATAACCCATTGAGTAAAACATAACAAACCAAACCAAACCAAAATACATAAAAATGTATTACAGGTATTTTTACTATAAAAATGTTTTTTTTTATACTTTCATAGTGTTTTTTTGAAAGGTAAGTCACACCATAGTTGGGACCCTAAGAGCTGAAACCACCCTGAGTCAGGGTGGACCTGGGAACAACAGCAATTAAGAGGTGGTTCCATGCTCCTTAAAATCTCCTTGCTGCCAAATGTAGTTTACCATCATACTCAGGACTACATCACTCACCTATTAATATAATATACTCAATAACCTTCTAAAAATAATTCACTTACCTCAGGTCTTGGGTAGAAAATTTGGTAAATGATTATACCAAACAGCAAAGAATGAATACAGGAAACAATAACAATAAATAAGAGTAATAATAACTGATACAGTGATAATGGATAAGATAAAGATATTCAAAATAAAACTGCTCTCTATTAATAATCTCAGAGAATACTTTTGGCCGTCCATCAGCATGGCTAATGCTAACCTCTTAGAGAGTGATTTGTTGCACCTTCTCAGAGTAACATTTTCTGCTGACATGATGTAGAAAGATTATGTCACATTAAATGCTAAGTTTTCTGCTTGATACACTGGTCCTTTGTGCCGTGCCAATATATCTTACATATTTACAAGTTTATCATTAGACTTAAAATATGCTTAGAATGTTGCTGCCACTTATGGTCTGGTACTTCTGCTATATATTTAGAGATCCTTGATAAAATCCAAAGAATAATCTGCAATATCACTGGTCCTGACCTGGCACCATGGCTTCAGTCACTTTCCCACTGCCATAATGTAGCTTCTCTGTGCCTTTTCTATAAATAGTTTCATGGTAATTATTCAGATGAACTTTCCTCTCTCTTTTTCTATATATATATATATATATATATATGAGAACTAGTTAGGACTTCCGAGAAACTTTGAGGCATTATGGTGGTTATAGTGGGAATGGTAAATGAAAATGTGCTGTTTTTATGTAAGGAATACAATATGTTTGGGTCAGTAACTGTTGCGAGCTAAGTTTAAGATAAGACAGATTGAAGACCAGCCTTCCTCTATCCTTCTTTTTGGACTTATGCCACATTTTTGTATTCTCAAAATAAATCTCTTCTTTATGGTACCTAGACACTATGAATTTAAGCATAGTACTAAATTGGTGGCAGATGTAATGACTATATGTAACCATAAGTTCTATGCTAACAGTTTCTTACGTTTTACTTTTAGAACTTCTCTCTATTAATCAGCTGATAGAACACTTTCGGCTATCCAGCAGCATGGCAAATGCTCACCTCCAGGTGAGTGACTCATTACATCTTCTCAGGCTAACATGATGTAGAAAGATTATCTCTATCTATAAAAGGCAGGATGTGTGTGTGTCTGTGTGTGTGTGTAACGAATGCATGGCTGCAATTTTCAATGGATTTGCACCAAAATTTACATGCACATGCTCCAAGTTGCATTTTCTAACTCCCATCAAAAGTGGAAATAATCAATTTTTTTCATGCTTCTACAGCAGTTTTCATGTAGTTTGTGGCCATTTTGTACTGGCCAGAATGAGAGTCCATAGCTGGCTGCCACGAATAGGCAGGAAGATTCTACTGGCCAGCGTGAGAGCCAACAGATGACTGACACGAATGTTAACTAGCATGCTAGCATGCAAAAAACATCGATAGCTGCATTCGTCACAAGTGGAAAAAATTTAAATCTGCATGGCACTTTACTCCAATTGGAATCAATAGCTGCATTCGGTGGGAAAAATTTAAATCTGCATGGCACTTTATTTCACTTGGCTCATTCACTTGCTTAAACTCAATGTTGATTCTGATTCTGCAGAACTGGGTTAGGTGTGAAAAAGTATTTGTTGTTAACATTCTTTTTTCATTTGGTTTTTCCAGTTACGAGTCCTTTTTTAAAGCTGATTGTTTTGTGTTCATTTTGTTTAGTTCTTTTTTCGTAACAGATTTAATGTTTAGTATAGAGCTTAGAAAAAATTCTCAGTGTGAGATAGGCAAGAAGTAAGGCATGTAGCAACATCAGCACGGCAAAGGGCACAACTTTAAAGACAAGGAAGAGCAAAAATATTTAAAGTCAATTGATAGCGATTGCTGTACGAGTCATATGATTTTTGAATCAAACACGGGCAATGCTGGGCCATGCTGCTAGTATCAAATAAATTGCTTGATCTGCTGTTAGTAACAATGGATCTTTGTTTTGTACTAGACAATTTTTCTCACCAGAATCTATCTTACATATTTACAAGTCTACCATTCATCCATGCACTGAATATTGCTGTCAGATACGGTCTAGTTTTCCTACTATATATTAAGAAATCCTTGATAAAATCCAAAGAAGAATATGCAATGTCATTTTTTGTGACTTGGCATCTCGGCTTCAGTCATTTTCCTACCACTGGTACCTAGACTTTATGAATTTAAGTACAGTGGCAAAACCTCATGATTTTGCAGTTGAAATGGCTAGCTGTAAACATAAGTTCTCTGCTAATACTTACTTTCCTTACACTTCTCACTCTTTTCAGGCTTCTTGCTTTCCAGTCAAGTTTGATTTTCAAAAATTTAAATACAATGTCAATCATTATCTTTTGTTTTCTTGATTCCTGTTCTTTTATTCTTTTCAGACCTTAATAATGCTTTTCTTATATTCTTTCAGTAACCCCCTGAATGTGTTTTTTTTTTGTTGCTTTGCTTGCTTTATAAAGAAATGTGTTGCTGTGATGGGAATCCACCAATTGCTGAGGTAGAGTGACATTGATTGATGTGCTAATACAAAAACCTTTTTTGAGTTAAAAGCAACTTATATGGTATTATCAACAATCAGCAGTAACTTGATAGTACTACATTGACTTAGTCTCCATAGCATATTTTTACTGAATACATATTAT